>PVJN01013964.1:0-46974 GCA_004026805.1 Lasiurus borealis | reverse complement strand
CCGGGTCTAGACACACATGTGATTTGAAGAGAGCTGGATTAGGAAGGCCCGGCTTGCGCATCCCAACTCTGCTGCTTGCTTAGTCTGTGACCTGGAAAAGTTACAACTTCTCAGGACCCCAACTTTTTTTTTCATCTGCGAAAGGAGGAAAGACACCGCTCCCCTGCTCCCCGACCACCCCCTCTCCACACACACACACACACACACACACACACACACACCTCTCTGGGTTCTTGAAGGAGAAGGACTATAAATCAATGTATTCAGCATAAGGTATGATTAAGGTATCCTTCTCTGCCCTCCAGAAACAGTTCACAAAGACTGCTCTGCCTATTGCCCACACTTGCCAGGAAAAGGCAAGGCGAGGCGCGGTCGGGTGGAAGGTTTTGGGTTAGCCCCGTGGCTTAGCTCTCCATGGCTTTGAGAATCAGGCCAAGGTCACAAGTTTAAAGGGGGAGGCGGTGGGGGGGGGGGGAACCCTCACTTCACAAGTTTGAACAGGGTTAAGGGCGGCAATGACAATGCAAGTCATCCTAATCCCCGGCCCATCTTTGCAGGGGCATGCATGCTACCGCTTACAGAGAGAGCCAGTGACATTTCATTCATTCATTCATTCCTCCAGGAAGGACCGCCACTGGATTACTACTACCGGACGCCCGCTCCTTGCCACCCACCAGACCTTGGAGGCCGGGTCCCCGCCGCGCGCAGAGGGGCCGGGAAGCCCCCGCCCGGGGCCCCGCGCGCGCCCGGCCCTCCCCTCCCCCGCGGCGCCGCTCCGGCGAGGGGTCAGCCCTGGCACAGCAGGGGCTCCAAGTCGCACCCGGCCCCGGGCCGAACCGGGGAGCCATATTTAGCCGTATTTTCGGGTCCATCAAACAAACTTCCGTCTTCGGAAGAAAAAAAAAAAAAAAAACGGTTCCAACTCAATGTCAAACTAGGACGGAAACTCGCGGCTCGCCGCAGCTGCCAGAGGCGCCGCGTGGCCGGCGGGCCCCCGAGTCCTCCCCAAACCCCCGCTCCGGAGCCGGGCGCCGAGCGCGCCCGCCGCACCCGCGGGCCACGGGCCGCGCCGGCCACAAAGGGACGCGCGGGACGCGAAAGCGCACGGGCCTCCCCGGCACCCGCTCCCCAGCCCCGCGCAGGCGGCCGCGGCTCCGCGAGGGCCGGGCGCCGGGCTCGCTCACCTCGGTCCGCGCGGCGGCGGCGGCGGCGGCGCGGGCGCTCCTCGGGGCCAGCCCGGGTGGTGGCGGCGGCGGTGGCGGTGGCGGCGCGGTCCCGCGGGCCGAGCGCGGGCGCTCTTCTCGGGCCGCCGTCCGCCGCGCCGCCTCCTCGGCCACTGCCCACGGCTCCCCCGGCGGGCGGGCGGGCGGGCCTGGCGCGGGCTCCGCCTCCCGCCCCCGCCCCCGCGCCGGCCTCCGGGGCTGGGCGCGCTACTCCGGGGCGCGCCGCATGCGATCCCCGCCGCCGCCGCCGCCGCCGCCGCTGCCGCTCGCTCGGGGCGCCTCCGCGCGGCGGGCCGGGACGCAGGGCCGCCCGCTCCGGCCGCCCGGGCGTGGCCTGCTGCTCGGCGCGGCGCGGCGCGCGGGGGAAGGAGGCGGGGGCCGTGCGCGGCGCGGGGGAGGCGGGGGCGCCGCGCGCACCCGGATGCGCCGCCCCCGCCCCTGCGGCGAGCCCACCTCGGGGGCCCGCGGCGCGTCCCCCGGGGCCCGGGAGGCTCGGGCGTCTGGGCGCCTCCACGCCTGCCTCCCGGACACGCAGGGAGGCGCGGAGCGGGGCTCCGTGGACGACGAGCTCGGCGCGCCGTCCGGGGCGGGTGGTGTCTGCACCTGAACAGCCCGCGCCGGACAAAGAGGCCGCGCCGCCGCCGCCGCGGGGGAAAGGGCACGCGCGCCGCTGCCCGTCGAGTAGCCGGCGGGTTGGGGGGGAAGGAAGTGCCCTCGCCGCGCGGGGGAGGCCCGCGGCCCGAGCTCGGGGCAGCCCCGGAGCCGGGTGGGGCGGACCGGGAGCTGGAGGACCGGGAGCTGGAGGGAGGGCTGTGTCGGCGGCGGCGGCGCCTGGGCCGGCCCCGCCGAGCGCTGCCCCCGGCGCCCGGGCTGCCCTCCGGTGCAGGACCCGGGCTGGGCGGCGAGGGGAGCGGCCCCGGGCGGCCCTGGCACCGCCGGAGGCTCGATTCCAGCCCTCGGGGGACTGAAACGCCCGCCCGGTCGCCTGCAGAGGGGGGCGCAGTTTGGGGGAGCGTTTCCCGCCCCGAGAGGGGCCCTGCCAGTGCCCACGTGGGGGGACTGATTCCACGCCTCGTGGTGCCTGACCCTGCGGAGGAGACCCAGCCCCGGCCCCCAGCCCTCACCCGAGCCCCACAACCCGCTGTGCTAGCAAACTGTCTCCTTAAGCCATTCAGGGGTTTGATGTGTCTGCTTGCCAAGCCAGGACTGGGAGATGATAAGAGATTAGGGTTGGAAATGTTATTTAAATGTAATTAAATGTTAACTTTGTTTTTAAATAAATGCTGTGTGTGTGTGTGTGTGTGTGTGTGTGTGTGTGTGTGTGTGTGTTTTCCACACAGCCTGGCTTGTAAGCAAAACGTGTTACCAAAGGTGATCTATGAGATTTTTCTGTCCTGTTGTGGGCTTAATACATTTCCCAAGTATTGCAAAAATAAAAGTAACACTCTGCTTTTGGAAAGTACTTACTGTAATATATTTTGAAACAAAGTGAATCATTGACCTGTTCGTATACCATAAGGAAACTTCACTTTGAAGTTTGTGTCTCTTAAAATTACCCATCTAAATAAGAAATACCGTATCTCAGGGAGGGCAAGAAATTTGCAAATCACATAGAAGATAAAGGACTTGCCTTCAGAACATATAAAGAACTCTTGCAACTCAATAAGACGCCTCAGTTGAAAAGGACAAAAGATTTGACTAGATATTTTTTTAAAAGCAAATATTTAAATGGCGAAAATAGCATGAAAAGATGCTCATCGTATTAGTCACTAGGAAAATGCAAATCAGAACCACAATGAGAAAGCAACTTAGCCCCTGCAATGGCTACAAAAAAAACATGAAAAAAAGTTTTGGCCGAGACCGGTTTGGCTCAGTGGATAGAGCGTCAGCCTGTGGACTGCAAGGTCCCGGGTTTGATTCCGGTTGGGGGCATGTGCCTTGCTTGTGGGCACATCTCCAGTGTGGGGTGTGCAGGAGGCGGCTGATCCATGTCTCTCATCGATGTTTCTGACTTTCTATCCCTCTCACTTCCTCACTGTGAAAAATCAATAAAATATATTTTTTAAAAAAGTTTTGGTGAGGAGATAGAGAAATTAGAACCCTCATACATTGCTGGTGGGACTATGAAATGGTACATCCACTGTGGAAAAGTTTGTTAGATTCTTAAAAAGTTATAGAAGTACCATATGATCCAACAATTCCACTCCTAAGTATATACCACAAAACATTGAAAATGTGCATAAATCACGTACTTATGTAGTTATAGCAGCAATATTCATAGTACCCCAAAAGTGGAAACAATCCACATGTCCAGCACCTGGTGAATGGATAGATAAAATGTGATATATCCATACAAGGGAATGCTTTTCAGCAATAAAACAGTGAAATAGTAATAGCAGATACACCTTAGAGCAGTGGTTCTCAACCTTCCTAAGGCTGCAACCCTTGCATACTGTTCCTCATGTGGTGGTGACTCCCAACCATGAAATTTTGCTACTGTTATGCATCGTGATGTAAATATGCATTTTCCGTTCGACCCCCAAAAGGGTCGCGACCCACAGGTTGAGAACCACTGCCTTAGAGGAACCTCAAAAACAGTAAGCTAAGTGAAAGAAGCCTGTTGCAGAAGAGCACATGTTGTATGCTTCTGTTTACATGGGATGTCTAGAAAAAGCAAATCTATACAGACAGTTGATTAGTGGTTGCCTAAGGCTGATGGGAATAGAGAGACTACAGAGAGAGGGGCACAGAGACCTTTTTGGAGTGATGGGAATACACCACAATTAGATTGTGGTAATGGTGACAGGACTATAGATTTACTAAACATCATTGAATTGTGTACTTGGAACTAGTGAATTTGATGGTCTGTAAATTTTACCTCAAAATATTTGGGGGAAAGAAGGGATCTATCTATATGCCACTAGTAGCCTAGGACAATAGTACCTTATCTAGTTGGAACTAGTTCTTTGCAATAAAAAGTTTTAAATCCTTCTAAAACAAATGGAAAATTGTGTGCTGGTAGCACAGTACAAGGTAATAAAATGCACTTTTTGCAACTGGTTGTAAAACCAAGCACAATTACTCTTCCACATCTCACTCAAATCTATTTCCTATTTATTAAAAAAAAAAAATTGGAAATGGGGTAGAAATGGTAAGCACATCTGAAAATAGGAAAAGAACAATGAGATGGCGGGGAGATGTAAGGGCTCAGATTGGAGATCCAAAGTAAGGACAGTGACAATCTTTCCCAAAGTTACTCCAGTTTCTGTTGGCCCTGTGCCCTGACCCACGGGCTTCCTCTAGAGCAGGTGTGCTTCAGCGGGAGCGCTACCTGTGGGCTGGGCAACGGTGTGATTTATGATTTGTTTTCATGACTATGGATTTTTATGAAATCTGTGATTTTACCTTGGAAGAATTTCATCCCTCGAAGATTAATTATGGAGACACATTGAAGGTGGACTATCCCCCAGGCAGTAGTCAGCCGGCCCTGATGCTTCTTCACGACAGCCCCTGAGAAGCAAACACACAGACCTGCTCTTCTGGGTGAGCGATGGTCTCCACTGTTTCTACCAGGCCCGCTTTAAAATTATGGTTATCTGAGCAATACTAGTATTCTTCTCCCTTGTGAATAAGAACTAGTTGTTTGTTCCCACTTAGCTAGAAAGCAAGAGAATAGTGCCTTGGCTGGATGGGTTATAATGGGGGATGCGGGAGATGGCCCAGGGCAGGGTAAACTGCCCAAGAAAAATTGACCCACCAGGCCGGTGGGAGGAGGAGAGAAGGGATCTGTTATGCAGAATTGTGGGTCAAACATGCCGACCGGATGAGGAAGAACAGAAGAAGGTGGGTTGGCGAACACAAACCCACACAGGAGTCAGTGGTCATCATGCAGAACGCATAGATGCTATTATGTTTTTAAAATATGTTTTATTGATTTTTTTTACAGAGAGGAAGGGAGAGGGATAGAGAGTTAGAAACATCGATGAGCGAGAAACATCGATCAGCTGCCTCCTGCACACCCCCGCCTGGGGATGTGTCCGAAACCAAGGTACCTGCCCTTGACCGGAATTGAACCTGGGACCTTTCAGCCCACAGGCTGACGCTCTGTCCACTGAGCCAGACCAGTTTCAGCGATGCTATTATTATATGATTTTTTTTTTTTACTCCTTGTTTTTGCTTTTGCCAACCTAAGACCTGACAGCCCTGTCTTGTGACTGAAGCCTCAGGAAAGTGGGTGCCCTTCCTCCTCTCCAGGCTCTCCTGCCCACAGCACAACATCATTGTCATGACCACGGCACTGTTCTAACACCCAGCAGCAAGAGGGGCAAACTGAAGGGAGGCAGGCGCTGGGTCCACCCATCCATTGGGTGGTGATCATGGGTGAGGTCAGGCAGGGAGGGTATATTGGCATAGAGAGGGCAGTCCTTGCCTTTGGGGCTGAAGGTGGATCAAAAACAGGAAGGTACCTTGCTTGGGATCTAGTGATAAGAGCCGTATATTGTAGGTATTTGTGAGGGGTGGGCTGGTAACCGTCACTAATAGGTATAGTATTATACAGGATAGTTATATATAAAAGTCCATGGCCAGTGTGGCTCATTTACCTATGAACCAGGAGGTCACTGTTTGATTCCCAGTCAGGGCACATGCCTGGATTGCAGGTTCGATTCCCATTGTGGGTTGTGCAGAAGGCAGCTGATAGGTGATTCTCTCTCATCATTAGAGCAAGATGCTATTTCTCCCTCTCCCTTCTTGTCTCTGAAAATATATTTTTTAAAAAAATGTTTTTTAAATAAAAGTTTTTTAGGATACCACTTTCCTGACACTTTGGCTCTAGAAAGCAAACCTTTCTTAGAGATTTTTTTCCTTTATATTTTACTAGAGGCCCAGTGCATGAAATTCATATGTGGGGGGAGGGGGTGGCTGTCCCTCAGCCCCCAGCCTGCACCCTCTCCAATCTGGGACCCCTTGAGGGCAGTCATACATCCCTCTCACAATCCAGGATTGCTGGCTCCCGGCCTCTCACCTGATCACCCCCTAATCACTCCCCTGTCAGCCTGATCGATCCCTAGCTGTTCCACTGACAGCCCAATTGCCCCTAACTGTCCTCCCCTGTAGGTCTGGTAGCCTTCAAATGCCCTCCCCTGCAGGCCTGGTTGCCCCCAACTGCCCTCTCCTGCATATCTAGTCCCCTCCCCCAACTGCCCTCCCCTGCTGGCCTGGTCTCCCCTAACTGCTCTCCCCTGCAGGCCTGGTCCTCCCAACTGCTCTCCCCTGCAGGCCTGATCGCCCACAACTACCCTTCCCTGCTGACCATCTTGTGGCAACCATCTGTGTCCACATGGGGACAGTCATCTTTGACTACATGAGGGCAGCCATATTGTGTGTTGGAATGATGGTCAATTTGCATATTACTCTTTTATTAGATAGGATTTTTTCCTTTTTATTGAATTATTGGGGTGACACTGGTTAACAAATTATACAGGCTCCAGGTGCCTAACACATCATCATACACTGTACTGTGTACTCACCATCCTGGAGATTTTTTAAAAACACCTGTCCCTGTGATGTTTCCAGGTGCCAACTTCTCCAGCACTCAGTCCAGGAGGCAAAAAGAAAACGCAGGCTACCTGTTGGCTTGACATTCCTCAATCCCAAGGTCCTTCGTCACTTGCCTTCTTCTCTCTACCTTTCAGAGTCTTCTCATGTTTGCTTTATGCACCATGTCCAGAGCTTTTAGTGGTTCTTAAAATGGAAGATCCCATCTTGGTCTGGAACCTGAAGCTGAGAATAAAGTTGAAAAACAAATTAGATCAGATTGCAGGTTATGCTTTTAAAAATGTCCCCCGCTCTTTCTTGCATTCCAGTAAATTATCTTGAGATGGGAAAAGGAAGATCTATTACAGTTTCTTGGAAATTTTGCACATATACTCTGAACATTTATATGGGCTATAATGTTTATCAGATAGAAAAAAATGGGGGGAATGCTGGAAACTGCTAGATCAGAGACACCTTGGAGTCTGAAGGAGCAAGAATGGAGGAGAGAAAAAGTTGAGAAAGTGAGAACAGGCCTGAGACAATGCAGGTGAACTGGCCTTGAACTGGTGTGGCTCAGGATACACAGTTCAGACCGTGGCCAATGAATGGAAAAGGTAGTGTGCAGCCCAGCCTTTGTGGCTCAGTGGTTGAGTGTCAACCCATGAACCAGGAGGTCATGGTTTGATTCCCAGTCTGGGCACATGCCCAGGTTGCAGGCTCATCCCCAGTAGAAGTGTGCAGGAGGCTGCCGATCAATGATTCACTTTCCCTCTGAAATCAATAAAATATATATATGAAAAGAAGATAGTAAGCAGAAAAGAATCTAAGAAACTGACAAGTCAGACAAGTCTTCAATTATAAATAATCTGTATTGTCATTTTACGGAAAGCAGGAGTCAGAAGAGAAGAAAAATCTAAAGTACAAAACTCAAGGACAATGAAAGCAAGTCTTGGTGGGCGTTAGATTTGGGCCGTCATTACTCAAAAGGAAATCAAATGGCATGAACCTGAAATAAAGAGAACTGAAGAGATGGTAGGTTCTTAGCTCAAAAGAGATGCTGTAGAGTAATCTGATCAACAGTTTAACTCTGAGTGAACACGAATTAATGCTATGGTTAGATGGCATTTAGGGAGACTCAATAAAACCGTTCTAAGTAGCACAAGTCTTTTCCAGCTCACAGTGGCTTTTAGAGATTTATAAATAGGTTTTCTTGGCCTTCTCTTTCCCCAAGTAATATCTTTCTAGTCCTACAGGGCACTAGTCTATCGAAATAATAATTCTACATGTTTCTAGTAAGGGAGTGAAACGCTGCCTTTTATAAATTCAGGCCCAAGGGATGTAGTAAGAGAAGCCACCTGACTAACAGCAATACCTTGGCCGATGCCAGAACACGTGCCTAAATGACCCTTGAGATAGTTTCTGCTGTAGCTCTGAGGACTGTTTTCATCCAGCGCAATCTGTCCTCCCCAGCCCTGTTATATGGGTCTTCCTAAAACACATGAAGCCAGTCTCTGTCTGCACACATTAGTCAAGCATTCCAGGCTCCTCTCAGTCTGGTCCCATCCCACCAGTCCCAGACCTCCTGTCCACAGCTCACCCGTGAGAATTCTCTGCTCCAGCCACACACCACTTCACTCTCGCATCTGTCATGCTATTTGCTTCTTCTTTGCCCGCTTTCCTCCACCTATGTTAAGCCTTAAGGTTTCTGTTCTAGTGTAATTTTCTCTACCTACCACAACCTCTTCAGTCAGGTTGATATTTTCTTTCTTCTAAATTCCTACAATTTAATTACCCATAGCACTTTATTTTCCAACACAAATTAGCTGCCTTATCGTTGTTGTTATAATGTTTCATGTATTGAAGGCTTATATTACCTCCTGGATGGTAGGCACTGTACTTGTACATTTAAGTATAAAAGTGATACATCCATATGATTAAGAGTCAAATGGGACAAGAAGGTGTGAAACAAAAACTTTAGTTCTCTCCCCCAAGAATATCACCAAAACTACCTTTAACTAACTTAACTCTGTTTCCTGGTTGTCACCTTTACCTCTCCTGGTGGACATCTCCCTGTTCTAAATAATATATTTATAGTTCCAATTGCTAACTTATCAACTTTAGAAAATGTGTTTGTCAATTTTGATGCCATAAAACTACCCTCCATATGTGTTTATAACAATAAATACGTATTGCGATATATAACAGTAAACACATGCTACAAGCTCACAAGTCATTGGCTGCCCCAGTGCTGACGTGGCTAGGTGTGGTTCTGTGTGTCTTCTCATTTTGGACTCGGGCTAACGAAGTGATCATTATTTGGGGTGTGTTCTCCTCATGGCAAAGGGCCATAGCTGAAGAGAAGCCACAGAGACACATGATACTTCTGAAAGCCTCTGTTCAGAACTAGCCTCTGTCACTTCCACCCACATCCCATTGTTCAAAATAATTCACACCGACGAGCCCAGAATCAACGGGGCAGGGATGAGACTACAAATATATGGCCCACCAGGCGGCATAGCAGAAATATGACAATGAGTGCGAATGTAGAATCTATTACAGAGGGAGAGAGCAGAGTTGGGAACAATGATGCAATCTATCACATAAATTTCTATTGATTCTCACTTATCAGAAATAAGGAATTGAGCCTGTTAACACTACCTCTATCACTTCTCAAAGTTTTGTTAGAAGCTTATATCATCTTATAGGTAGTTCCTTTGCTTAGTTTATAACCTTAAATTATACAGAGAAAGTACTTTCTTGATCATTCTACTTCAAATAGTATCTCTCAAACCTTTATAATAAAAAAAAGGAAGATATGTACACTCTTATACTTTCATACCCTCTCTTCCCTTTCCATCTCATAACTCATACATTGTGAAGGTTCATAGCATTTCCTTTCTGTTTTGGAACTATAATTAAGTTGTCTATGCTCTGTATAAACTATTAAGTTGAGTCAAAAAAACTAAATCCAATAAAGGACACCTAAAATACTATAATTGTGTACTATTAAAACACTACTATTTTCTGCAGAATCAAGAAATGTAGTTGGACTTGTAAAGAAGGAAATTAAACCCTTTTCCTAAATATATGTAGCTCAAAAACAAGTTATATCACTCATTACCCTCATGTGTTATTCTGAACCATGCTACATGTAATTTGTTTTATATAGGCTATGATTTTGCTATAGAGCTTTTTGGTTTGCATGGAGTTTCAAGGAACACAATTATTTCTCAGAGAGCTTCAATCTGTAGGATATTTGCACTCCAGTTTAAAGAATGTCTTATTTAAAAAAACAAAAACAAAAACAAAAAACCTTCAGAGAGGGAGAGATAGAAACATCAACAATGAGGGAGAATCATTGATTGGCTGCCTCCTGCACACCCCCTACTGGGAATTGAGTGTCCAACCTAGGCATGTGTCTTTGACTGGAATTGAACCTGGGACCCTTCAGTCCAAAGGCCAATGCTTTATACACTGAGCCAAACCAGCTAAGGCTAAAGAATGAATTCTTGAAAGGCTCCTACATAATGTTTCTTAATAAACCAGATTAAACTCAGCCATTTGTTTTGTGTCTGATGGGATTATAAAGAGGAGAAGTTATTTATTTTTGCACCTAGTGGTAAATATATCTATATCTATATCCATCTATCTATCTATCTATCTATCTATCTATATCTACATACACACACATACATATATACATATATATATACATATATATGTGTGTGTATACATATATATTTAATTAATGTTGCTTTTTAATTCTTTATTGTTTAAAGCATTACATGTCTCCTCCCCCCCACATTGACCTCTCCCCAGCCATTCCCAACCCCCAGCATATGGCCTCACCGCCCCCCAACCACTGTGTGTGTTCATGGGTTATGCTTATATGTATGCATACAAATCCTTTGGTTGCTCTCTTACTGTTTCCCCCTCCCTCCCCCATCTTCGCTCTGAGGTTGGTCGGTTTATTCAATGCTCCTATGTCTCTGGATCTATTTTTGTTCATCAGTTTATGTTGTTCATTATTAGTGGTAAAAATATTAAATTCAGTGATTGTGAGGAGGGAACAAAGTCAGCCATTTCTTTGCTCTGTTTCTTCTGTAAAGTTCCCTTCTCTACAAGCCCTTCTCCTATCATTTAAAAACAATTTTTAAATAAGTATTTCAAATTATATTATAAGAGGCCATTTATTTAGTAAATGACATAGAAGTTGAAATGAATTATTTTCATTTCTTCTTGTTGGCCTGTCCTGTACTTGATCACATCTACAATGAGCTACTTGCTGGCTTGGTTTGTCCTTTTGAGACCACTGCTGTCCTTTCCTCTAGGGCAGTGGTTCTCAACCTGTGGGTCGTGACCCTTTTGGGGGTCGAACGACATTTTCACAGGGGTCGCCTAAGACCATCGGAAAACAGATATTTACATTATGATTCATAACAGTAGCAAAATTACAGTTATGAAGTAGCAACGAAAATAATTTTATGGTTGGGGGTCACCACCACATGAGGAACTGTATTAAAGGGTCGCAGCCTTAGGAAGGTTGAGAACCACTGCTCTAGGGTCATAGAACGCACATCCCCTAACCTAGGTATCTACACCAGCAAGGAGAGTAAAACCATGATCATTTTTGTCTTTTTCTTGTATGTACACTCGTAGATCACCTGGACTACTGGGGCCAGATTCCTGCTGTCACAGTGTGTAATGACATGATCTCCTTTCAAAGTGTATGAGAATAAATGACACATGATTGGGGGAAAAAGAGTCAAAATGATCTAAAAAAATAAATAAAGTGAGAATACCATCTCCAAATGTTCTTATAATCTCTATGTCTACAATAAAAGAAAGCAAGATGAGAGCTGTAGGGGTGGGGGATTGAGCAAAAAAGAAAATAAAAGAGGGAAAACTCATGGACATAGACAACAGTGTGGTCATTGCCTGGGGAAAGGGCAAGGAGGGAGGAGGAGGAGCATATAGGGGCAATAAATGTAGTGGGTGGAGACTAGACTCTGGGTGATGAACACACAACATAGTGTACAGATGACACGAAGTAGAATTGTGCACCTGAAACCTGTATAATTTTGTCAACCAGTGTCACCCCAATACATTCAATAAAAAAGAGAGGAAACAAAGTAAATTAAAAATAT
Organism: Lasiurus borealis; assembly: GCA_004026805.1. NCBI lineage: Eukaryota > Metazoa > Chordata > Mammalia > Chiroptera > Vespertilionidae > Lasiurus > Lasiurus borealis. The sequence goes on along the minus strand of PVJN01013964.1, from coordinate 35,069 downwards.
ACAAGGGGTGTTCTAGAGAAACTAATATTTTAAAGCACAGAAAAAGAGCCCTCTTCTTTTCTACTAAAGCCTCGAGATACTGTAAATCTGTGTTCCTCAGTCCTTAGTATGATTCAGAGTCTCTGGTGATGCTTGTTAAAAATACAACTCTCTGAGCCCCACCCTGGAAGTATCTCCAAGCAGGTAGAACTGGCTCTTCCCACTGCAAGTACCGAGATCTTCCAGAAAAAAAAATTGTGATTTTTGGATGGAATCCTCCATCAAGAAAAAACTTGAGTATCTGTATCGTAATGTTACTGCCAAACAGTTGCCACCCACCCCACCCTCAGAAGGTATTGCCATATTCTCAAGGCCTTGCCTACTTATCTTCCTTTGCGTGTCTATTATTAACTCAGACAACTCACTGTTATTGACTAAGTTGGATGAGATAGCACAGTTCAATTTCCTCTCGGGAGTTTTCTCAACATAACCCTCCTCCAACAAATGTTGGAAGACAAATCTTACAACAGAGGAAATGGACATCCAAACAATGGACATGATTGTGTACATATACATTCTAAACAATGCATACACTCTTACATATATTTACACATATGTGCACCAAACTTTTTACTTTAGACATAAGAAGTCTTTTTTTATTTACTTTTTATTTTTTATAGAGAGGAAGGGAGAGGGATAGAGAGTCAGAAACATCGATGAGAGAGGGACATCGACCAGCCACCTCCTGCATGCCCCCTACTGGGGACGTGCCCGAAACCAGGATACATGCCCTTGACTGGAATCGAACCTGATACCCTTCAGTCTGCATGCCAATGCTCTATCCACTGAACCAAACCAGTTTCGGCTAGACATAAGGAAATGTCACAGCTTTCCTTCTGATACATGACTAGTCAGGAAATCTAGCCATGAGAGAAACTATGTTCATTAAGTCCTATCCTTCCTGTGGGGTTTTAATGTCCTCCCTGGCATACGGATCAACCGGTCATTATTTCAGATTTGAGTTTCTCAAGGGATGGGGAATTCAGTGGCTCTAGGAATTACTCATTCCACTTCGTTACAGCTTCCTGAGAAATTCCTTCCCTACATCTACAGGAAATCTCAAGCATCTATTTTGTCTGATATTAATATAGTTACACCACCAATTTTTTTTTTTGGCATTTTCCCCATCCTTTCATTTTCAACCCTCTGTGCCTTATGTTTTAGGTATGTCTTGAAAATTTCCTAGAATGAGATGTTTAAACATCTGTGCAGCAAAATTTGTCTTTGAAACTGACTTTATTCTATTTAGAATTATATTTGAATTTATTTCTACTACTTATTTTATACTTCCTATTTGTCTGATCTTACTGTTTTTGTTCCTTTTTCTTTTCCTGTCTTTTAAAAATTTATTCTGCTTCTCCTTCACTTTATTTTTACTCTCTATTGTTTGTAGATTGTATACACTATTTCTATTTCTTCTAGAAAATTTAATGTTTAGATTTACTGACAGTTTTATTAATTGTTTTTTGCTAACACTTTCTTCTTATATCCAAGCTCTTCTCTTTGAGATCTTTTGCTACTGCCTGAAATACAATTTTTAGTATTCACATTAAAAAAGATGGATTGGCCCTAGCCAATTTTGCTCAGTGGTTGGAGCAGTGGGTTGGATTCCTGTCAAGGGCATGTACCTCGGTTGCAGACTCAAACCTTGGTCTTGGGCAGGGTACATGTGTTCCTCTCTCTCTGTCTCTCTCCCTTCCTTCCACTCTCTCTAAAAATCAATGGACAAATATCCTCAGGTGAGGATTAAACAAACAAACAAACAAAACACCTGTCGGTAACAAACCTTGTTTGTCAGATCACATCTTTATTTCATCTTGACTCTTGACAGTTTCAATGCAAATACAATCCCAGATTAATAGTTGTTTCACCACATTAAAAATAGCATTCCGCTGTTGCCTGGCTTCCGTCGCCACAATTGAGAAATTACTTTTAAGTCAAATGTTTATTTACTAATAAGTAACCTGCCTTTTGTTCCTGACTGCTTTTTAAAGAACTTTTAATTGTAAAAGAATTACAGATTTACAGGAAGATGAAAAAATAGTACAGAAAGACCCTTTATAACTTCCCTCGGTTTTCCCCAATGGTTACAGCTTACATAACTATAGTACAATACCAAAAGGAACAAATTGATATTGGTTCGATGCATATGTATAGTTCTGTATCATCTTATTATATGTGTAGAGTCTTGTAAGGACCACATGTTTCAAGACACAAAATTGTTCCATCGTACAAAAATCTTCCTTGTGCTTCCCCTTATAGGCACACCCAAACCCCCTATATCCTTAACCTCTGGCAACCATTAATCTTTTCTCCAACTCTCTCTATTTTTTATTTTATTTTTTTAAGTGTTATACAAATGGAATCATATTACGTGTCATGGACAAAATTGTATTCCCTTGTATGTTGAAGCCTTAACCCTGATGTGACTGTGTTTGGAGATGCGGCCTTTAGGAGGTAGTTAAGGTTAAATGAGGTTATGAGGATGAGGCCCTATTCTAATAAAATTGAATGTCCTTACACAAAGAGACACCAGAGATCTGTCTCTTGCTTGTGTGTTCTCTCTTTCTCTCCTCCCCCTCCCCCATGTGAGTATTCAATGAGAAGACAGCCAGCAGCAAGCCAAGAGGCCTCATCAGAAACCAACCCTGCCTGCCACACAGAGCATAGCATTTCTGAAATCCATCCAAGTTGTTGGGTGTATTGGTAGTTCATGTATATTGGGAAGAAGCCTTCTACTTGGCTGCTTTTAAGAGCTTTGATTTGTTTTTGGTGTTCTGCAGATTAACTATGATGTCCTTAGGTGCTAATTTCTTTTCTTTTTTTCCCTAATTATCTTAGAATTTGTTATGATTCCTGAATCTTAGAATTGATGCCATTAATCGGTTTTGGGAAATACTTAGCCACTATCTCTTCTGATATGGCCTTTCTCCATCCTCTCTTTTCTTTCCTTCTGGAAGTCTAATTGGACATCGCATTTGATGTTCTCACTATATCCTCCATGACTCAACTTTTCTTGTTCATTTTCCATCTCTTGTATCTTTTTGTTATATTCTGGGTCATCTTCAGATTGATATTCCAGTTCAGTTATTCCCTTCAGTAGTTTTCCCACAACTATTGAGTTTTTAATATCAATTATAATTCCTATAAGCAACTTTATTATAATATAATTCATAAGTCAAAAAGTTCACCCTTTTAAGGTGTACACATTTACATATTTTTGTCTTTTCCAGTATTTTTGAAAAATAATTGACATATGATACTGATTAAGTTTAAGGCATACAGCTTGATGTTTTGATTTGCATGTATTACAAATGGTTACCATGATAGGTTCAGCTAACATCCTTTTTCTCATATAGATACAATAAGAAGAAAAGAAAAAAGAAAAAATGTATTTTCTCCCTGTGATGAAAACTTTTAGGATTTATGAAGTGTACGAATTCAGTGTTTCTTAGTATCGTTATAGAGTTGTGCATCTACCAACATTATCAATGTCCAGAACGTTGTCATCACCTCAGAAAGAAACTCCATACCCATCAGCAGTCACTCCACTTTCCCTTCTCCTCCCAATTCCTGGGAACCACTAATCTACTTTCTGTCTCTACAGATTTGCCTGTTACGGGTATTTCATATGAATGGAAACCTTCAACATGTGGCCTTTTGTGCCTGACTTTTTTTCACTTAGCATAATTTTTTTCAAGGTTCATTCATGTTGTATCAGTACTTCATTCCATTTTATTGTGAAATAATATTCCATTGTACGTACCATACTCCACACCACCTTTTGTTAACCATTCACCAGTTGATAGACATTTGAGCAGTTTCTACTTTTTGGCTTTTACGAATAACGCTGCTATGAACATGCATGTACAAGTTTTTGTGTGGACATATGTTTTCAATTCTCTTGGTTATAGACCTAGGAATAGAGTTACTGGGTTATGTGGTAACTCTTGTTTAATAATCTAAGGAACTACTGGACTGTTTTTCCAAAGTGGCTGGATAATTTTATATTCCCACCAGCAATGCATGAGAGTTCCAGTTTTCCTACATCCTTGCCAGCACCTTTTATTTCCATCTTTTTTATTATGGCCATCCTAGTGGGTGTGGAGTGGTAGTGTCTCATTATGGTTTTGATTAAAAATTTCCTAATAACTAATGAGGTTGAGTATCTTTATATGTGCTAATTGGTACATATCTTCTTTAGGAAAAATGTTTAGTAAATGCTTTGTCCATTTTTTTTTAAATGGGTTATTTGTCTTTATTGTTGAGTTGTAAGAGAATTTTATATTTTCCAAATATAAGTCCCTTATCAGATATATAATTTACAAATATATTTCCCATTCTGTGGGTTCTCTTTTCACTTTCTTAAGGGAGTCTATTGAAGAACAAATTGCTTAGTTTTGGTGAAGTCCAATTTATCTACTTTTTCAATTTTTGCTTATGCTTTTCTTGTCAAACTGTTGCCTAACCCAGGGTCACAAAAACTTGCTCCGCTGTTTTCTTATAAGAGTTTTATAACTTTAACTCTTACATTTAGGTTTTAGATCCATTCTGAGTTAATCTGCATATATAATATGAAATAAAAGTCCAGATTCATTCTTTTACCTGTGAATATACAGTTGGCCCAGAACAAATTTCTGTAAAGATTATTCTTTCTTCTACTGAATTGTCATGATGTCTCTTATAGATTAAATGTCTGTGTTGCCCCTCCATGCCGAAATTCATATGTTGAAATCCTAACCTCTAATGTGAGGTTAGAGACTCCAGAGAGCTTTTGAATCTATAGATTGCTTTAGGAAGTATGAAGATAGGCCTTGAATTTCAGCTTTCTGTTCATGGTGTCCCGAAGTGCCATCCAAAGAAAGCTCAAGGTCACCAGGGCCAGGCAGGTGGCCTCCAGAGGAAAGCCAACTCCAGAGCTATCCTTCCCACTTGGATTTCAACTTTCATTTTACTTTTGGCTTGTGAGGCTTTTAAAAAAATCTTTTTTTAAAATTGATTTGAGAAAGAGAGAAACATCAATTTGCTGTTCTGCACATTATGCACTTATTGGTTGACTCTTATATGTGCCCTGAACAGGGATCGAACCTGCAACCTTAGCGTGTGAAGAGGACACTCCAACCAATTGAATGACCCAGCCAGGGAGATTGTGAGGCTTTTTCACTGCAAGTTCGGTGTTGCATTTATAAATACAGACATTTTAAATTTGCGTTCAGCACATTTAGTTTGTTTCTTTAGGAGAGTTATTTAAGGTATGTAGTAAATCATACTTACTGCTCATGTTACCCATTAGTTCTCAGAAGCACAGCAACTTCTAGAATTCAGAGAAAGAACGTATTAAAAAGTTGCTACTTCTCACTACTTCCTTGGTGCATCTCACAATCTGAAAAGATATCTCTTTTAGAAAGTGCCTGTGATTCTCACCCTTAGCTCCTCCACTTTTTGGTCCACCCAGTTTCCCTGACATCAAGGTCTCAGGTCAGCAAGACAGAGTTCCCAAAGCAGAGAGCAGCAGGAAGAACTAATACATAAAAGTGACAGGAACAGAGTGGCATGCAAAAAGTTAGAAGCAGGAGGCTAGTTAGGTAAGACAGAGGCATGAAAGGGAGCATCAGAGCAAGGGACCGTGGCTGCGTAGAGTGCCACAGGATGGCCGTCTGGTACTTGAGGTCAGTTTCATGCCCCCACTTCTTCAAGCCGTGCCTCTGCATCTTTCACATGGCAGCGTGAGAACACTCGCTTTGAATGTTGCTAGCAGGGCCATGTCTCCCCTGGCAAACACTGTCCTATTAATCAATCAGTCAGAGCTGCCTCAGCTTTGCCCTGTTGACTCATTTTGAGTAATCATCTAAAACGTCACTATTCTTCTCCATACCTGATACTAATTCATATCTCCCCCGTTTCTTATCTTCGTGGGTGAGTGTGGGTTTTTTTTTTTTTTTTGTCTGAGTGCATGAACACACATTTGTCACATTACTTTGTTGGTTTCATCCTGCCATTCTAGCCTGCAAGAACGTTTAGTCCTGATTCTGTTCACGTTAGAATTTACTGGTTTTTCTTGTCATCTGACAACTTGATGAGTACTTCACTATCTATTCATCCAAATCACAGATGAAATATTTAGCTAGATCAGGCTTACCTCTTGAAATGTGCTTCCATGCTAATGTTGATGCGTTACCCAATACCCTATGGGTGTGATTGTTCAACCAGTTAATAATGAACCTTGTACTTGTACCAAGAACAAATCTGCATGGATGTCATGTATGTTCTTGTCAGTAGCCTTGTTACAAGTGCATGTTTTGTTGACCCACGAGTATAGCAACCATCTCAAAAGAGTGAATCCAAGACCAGTTCAACAAGACTTGCTCTTGGTACAACTATGTTAGAGCCTAGCAATCTCTGCAGCCTTTTTCAGGTGACTCACCAACACCCTTTTAGTAATCAATCCTAGGAAATTACGCCAGATTGCCATGTAACTCATCAATTTGGGGTTTATGGACCATTCTTTCCTCTTTTGAAGATAAAAAATATTCAAATCTATTGAAATCATGTAGCCTATCTGGTTGAGCTCTTAAATACTACCTTAGGTAGGCAGCTGTAAAAGGAGACCTAAAATACAGGGTCTTAAGCAAAATAGAAGTCTATTTCTCTCCCAAATAAAAACTGGGTAAGCACATCTGGTTGTTACGGCAGCTTTATAATAACCAGGGACTCTGTGTCCTTCTCTCCTGTTGCTCTGGCATTCTTAACAGGCTGCTTCTATCTGACATTTAAGACGGCTTCTCTCACTTCTTCACTTGAGCGAGTGGAAAGACAGAAAGGAAGAAAGGGGAGAGCATGTTTTTTTAAAAAAGATGTTTTTATTACTGATTTTGAGAAAGAGGGAAAGAGAGAGGGAGAGAGAAAGAGAGAAAAAAACTCCACCATTGATGTGAAACATCAATCTGCTCCTCCTGCGTGCCCCCTACCAGGGATCAGGCCCACAACCTGGGCACGTGCCCTTACCAGGAATCAAACCAACAACCTTTTGGTACATGGGATGTTGTCCAACCAACTGAGCCACACTGGCCAAGGCATGTTCTTTTATTTAATGTGAACAACCCAAAAAGTTCAGACATCACTTTGGCTTTTATTTTGTTGGTCATGACTTAATCACATTGCCACATCTAGCTGAAAGGGAGGCTGGGAAATAATCATCTTCATTTTGGGTAATCAAAGACCTAGAGTGACTAACTCATCCTGGTTTACCCAAGTCTTTTCCAGTAGCAGTACTGAAAGTCCTGCATCCTGGGCAAACAGGGAGTTTGGTTCCCTATACCTAGCTAAGATTTGGAAGTTCTAAAGAAAAAAAGAGGGAAATGGTTATTGCTAGATCACTAAGTCATTTCCTCAATTTTCATTTTGTCTTATGGATCTAATATTTCTTCCTATATGTAAGACTGCCTTTCCTCCTTTGAGCCTGAAGAGTTTTCTCCTTGAAATAGAGGACTAAAGCAAAGTAGGTGTTACAGAATCTGCATTGTCCTTATTATCAGTCAACACTGCATCTATTATCCACTCTTCCTTCTCTTGCCTCTGAACATTTATTGGTCTCTTTCGCTGATCTTGGATTTCTTTTAGAGTCACTCAGAAAACAATATAGGAGAATGGCTCTGAAGCTCACAAATAAGTGCTTAATGTCACTAATAATCAGAAAAATGAATCCCTCTATGAGATACCTATATATCCATAGAATAATTGAACTCTAAAAGACTGATAATAGCAAGTGTGGGTGAGAATGTGGTACACTGCTATTGAGAATATAAATGGTACACTTCTTTGGAAGACAGTTTGACAGTCTCTTTAAAAGTTAATCACACTTGCCGAAACTGGTTTGGCTCAGTGGATAGAGTATTGGTCTGCAGACTGAAAGGTCCCAGGTTCGATTCCGGTCAAGGGCATGTACCTTGGTTGCAGGAGGCAGCTGATCGATGTTTCTCTTTAATCGATGTTTCTAACTCTCTATCCCTCTCCCTTTCACTCTGAAAAAAAAAAAGAAAAAGGAAAAGAAAAAGGAAAAAAACTAATCACACCTACAATATGACCCAGTCATTCCACTCTTAAGAATTTGCCCAAGAGAAATGAAAGCTTATATTTCTACAAAAACTTGGTCATGAATACTCACAGCAAATTTATTTGTAATGCCCATAAGCCTGTAAACAAACCAAATATCCCTCAACATGTGAATGTATAAACAAATTGTGGTATATCCATGCAATAGGATACTCCTCATCAATACAAAGCAACAAACGATTGATTTACAAAACAACATAGATTAATTTCAAAACATTACATTGAGTAAAAGAAACCAAACCCCTCACCCTCAAACCGCTGCCCCCCAAAAAGAGTATATGATCCCATTTTGTATATGATTTCACTTGTATAAATTCTGCAAAATGTAAACTAACATGTACTGACAGAAACAGATCAGAGGTCACCTAGGGAAAGGGGAAGAAGGAGAACCGGATTATAAAAGGACAAAGGATATTTTTAAGGATGATAGAAATAAATGGCCACGTCCTTGACCTTGTGGTGCTTAATTTTATGCATTAAATATGTGTACGTTACACTAAGCAAAGTAGTTTTAAGAAAGTGAACTGTTTTTGGCAAAACTAAGATACAGTGTTAGAAATCAAGACAGTAGCCTTGGCCAGGGGTGGGGTTTGGGGTATGCAATGATTAAAAGGAGCCATGAGGTTTCTGGAGATGCTGGCTGTTTTTTTTGATCTGGGTGCTTATTATATAGGTGTGTTCCTTTTGTGAAAACGAGTCGAGCAATACAATTGTGATTGTTGTGCTCTGGGTTCTGTATGCTATAGTTAAATAGTGCTTACTAAGGAGAAAATCAAGCTCTTTTGGGCTTTATTCTTCCTGATGTGTTCTTACACATCTGTCTAACTGTGCAAAGTCATCCTTGGTTCCGCTCCCTTCTTTCCCTCTTTTGTGCGTGTTCTCAAAAAAGACTGTGCTTTCAGAGAATAATAACTTTCTCACAGGTATGAACTTAATTTAGTCACTGGCACAATTTGAGATAATATACACGTGGTTGAAACTGAAAAGACATTTGAGATTGTAGACTCTAAGTTCCTTGAGAGCATGTGTTGGATTTCCACATCTAGACCAGTTTCTGACACATTATACGTGCTTGATAAATATACTCATGTCATGAAGGTCACTGCACATTTTCTTGATATGTTACTCGACATATGTCTCTTTTGAATAATCATATTCTATTTTTAAATTTTATCATGCCAGCCTGGCTGGGTAGCTCAATTGGTTGGAGAGTCATCCGATACACCAAGGTTCAAGGGTTCAATCCCCAGTCAGACCACATACAAGAATCAACCAATGAGTGTAGAAATAAGTGGAACAACAAATTGATTAATCTCTCTCTCTGTTTCTCTCCCTTTCTCTTTCAAAAAATCAAATAAGTAAAAATGTAAAAAATATTTTATCATATTTTATTAAAACTGTACACTTCCCTTATTGGCTTTTCCCTAACTGTTGGGGAAACTGAGACTGTAATAATTTTGTTTCTCAACTACTTTCCTCATGAGAATTATTGGGAACTTCCTGCCCTCTTGTTTTTCTTTGTATGCCATATTTGCTTTTTTCTCTCTATCCTCATCTGTATTTTGTCTAAGGTACTGTTTAAACTTTTCTCACAAGTATCTAGGTTACTTTATCTATTTGTTGTTTAACATTAAGATTAATTCTACACAGTATACTTTTGAATCACTTTAGTTTTCATCTTTGTACATCTCTTTATTTTAAAAACACACAACAAAAAATACACGTTATTTTAAAAATTATCCTGAGTAGCTCAACTAATCTCTGTTCTGTCCTATCTTTGTGGGATCCACTTCCTCTCTAGTTAGGAACTTCTCATTCTGGCCTCTATCCTATCTAATAAAAGAGTAATATGCAGATTGACCATCACTCCAGCACACAAGATGGCTGCCCCATGTGGTCACAAGATCCTGCCCCCATGTGGACATAAGATGGCCACCACAAGAAGGCCAGTAGGGGAGGGCAATTGGGGGTGACCAGGCCTGCAGGGAAGGGCAGTTGGGAGGGACCCAGGTCTGCAGGGGAGGGCAGTTGGGGGTGACCAGGCCTGCAGGGGAGAAGTTAGGCATCAATCAGGCTAGCAGGGGAGTGGTTAGGAGGTGATCAGGCTGGCAGGCAGAAGCAGTTAAGGTGAATCAGGAAGGCAATCAGGTGAGCAGTTGGGAGCCAGCAGTCCTGGATTGTAAGAGGGATGTCTGATTGCCCATTTAGGCCCAATCCAGGTAGAATTGGGCCTAAATGGGGAGTCAGGCATCCCTCAAGGGGTCCCAGATTGGAGAAGGAGCAGGCTGGGCTGAAGGACACCAAATTGGAGAGGGAGCCAGCAGTTCTGGATTGTAAGAGGAATGTCCAACTGCCTGTTTAGGCCTGAGGAGCAGGCTGGGACTCTAGTCTGTTATAAAACCAATCCCCTTCTTTATTTCTTTCCCTGAGTCCCAAAGACAGCTTGCAAGAAGCAGCAACAATACCATGTATACTCCTTAGGGCTTCTGTCTCCTGTCTAGTAATTTACAAATAGTAAAAAATGCTTCTGTTCTCTTTTAAGCAGGGCCACTTGTCTTTCTGTAAGTTAGCACCTGGGGATACCTGTGAGTGGCTTTGAATTAATGTTCACTCAACTCTGCGCCATATAAGAAGGCAGCACAAGCCATTGATTATGCCTGGATCCACTAATTAGTTCTATCTGTCTATCTGATCTTTCCATCCACCCATCCATCCATCCATCCATCCGTCCATCCATCCATCCATATTTCTATTCCAGAAGGTCGTATAGATTCTCATTCAGTTGTATTTCTCCAGTACTACACTGGTTTTGCACTTTTTCTTCCCTGCTACTTTTTTGTTCTAGTCAACATTATTTGATCCAGGTTTATTTCTATTCAACTCCTCAGAACCTTTCATTTCCTACTTTCTTTTCTTTCTGGAGTGTATATTATTTCTTCCAATGGGTCTAGGAATTTTACCTCTTCTGTCACATGGCATCAGAATAATATTAAATCATTCTTTAATAGTGGGCAGGGAAAATATGAATTTGGAAACATGAGTATGCCTATTAAGAAAGGAATCGACCTCTGATGGAGGGGAAATGAGGAAGCGGTCTCATGACTCTTTGTTTATTCAGGTGCTGTAAAAAAATGCCTCAGCTCCAGAGTATGTCCAATGTTTGTGAATTAGACCGCTCATTTCAAAGCTGGCCCAGGTGGACTAGGATCAAAGGTCCACGCAGACGGCATTCTGCTGTACTCTGCGTTTCCTCCTGACGTCATTCACACTTTGCTTATTGTCACTCAAGGTCCAAGGAGATAACCGTTCTCTCAGAAGCATTACAAAGCTGGTCTTTGTCTTTTAAAACGAACCACCGCCTCCTAGCTGGTTTTGCCTCGTGCGGGGAGCACCAGCCTGTGAACTGAAGGATCCCAGGTTCAAATATGGTCAAGGACACATGCTGGGGTTGTGGGCTCAGTCCCCAGTGAGGGGCATGCAGGAGGCAATTGATCAATGATTCTCCAACTGCCCTTCCCTGCAGGCCTGGTCACCCCCAACTTCCCTCCTTTGCCTGCCTGGTCACCCCTAAACAAACATTATTCATGTTTCTATCTCTCCCTCCCCTTTCCTCTCTGAAATCAATTAAAAAATATAAAATAAAATGAACCACTAATCCTCATGCAAGTATATACCTCTAGTTTTGTAAACAATAGCTTAGATATCTTCACAGAGCCAAGGACATACTCATGTAGAAGACAGTGCAATGGTTGCTCTGCTTGGGTTCTGACGCTCTGGGGCCATGGCCTCTGGCATGTGCATGCGTGTGAAGAGAATGAGAGCCCAGTGCACGCAGAAACCGAGACATGGCCCTAGCCGATTTGGCTCAGTGGATAGAGCGCCGGACTGCGGACTAAAGGGTCCCAGGTTCGATTCCAGTCAAAGGCACATGCCCAGGTTGCAGGCTCATCCCCAGTAGGAGGCGTGCAATAGGCAGCCGATCAATAATTCTCTCTCGTCATTGATGTTTCTATCTCTCTCCCTCTCACTTCTTCTCTGAAATCAATACAAATATATTTAAAAAAAGAAAAGAAAAAAAGAAACCGAGACATGAATGGAGAGAATGCATTGTTATTGCCTTGTCGCAGCTTACTGACTTGCTTGCTAAAACTTTCTTTCTTAACCTTCTATTGTCTTGAGCAGTGGTTCTCAACCTTCCTAATGCTGTGACCCTTTAATACAGTTCTTCATGTTGTAGTGACCCCCAACCATAAAATTATTTTCGTTGCTACTTCCTAACTGTAATTTTGCTACTGTTATGAACTGTAATGTAAATATCTGATATGCAGGATGTATTTTCGTTGTTACAAATTGAACATAATTAAAGCATAGTGCTTAATCACAAAAACAATATGTAATTATATATTGTGAAATATTTATTTCTAATTACAAATAAACGAAATCTTGTCTTGAATCGTGGTGTAGCATGGGCAACAGTCTTCATATGACAACAGTAAACTACATTTCTATGCTTTGCTACACCGAGGAGCAGTCTGTTGGTTCCTAAGACCATGGGAAATAGGTATTTTCCAATGGTCTTAGGTGACCCCTGTGAAAGGGTCGTTGGACCCCCAAAGGGATCACGACCCACAGGTTGAGAACCGCTGGTCTTGAGTTTCTGTCACGAGTATCCAGAAGGCCTGGAGCAGCTTGTGCGCCCCTTCTCCCAGTGGGTGCCCAGTCACTGACAGCCCTTGCTAGTACCGGGACTCCTGGGAAGGTGGGTTCAGACCTGGGTCCTCCCAACCTGCAGGCCTGGATTGGCAGCTCAGACAGAAGGGAGGAGAGAAAAGTAGGCGGCTCAGTCAACAGTTCAGACACAGAAATAGTGGCTGCTTCCTCAGCCTCCCGGCCAAGGTCGAGCTGGTAAACAAGGCAGTCAGCAGCTATAAAAAGCAAAGCGAGGAAAGTTCACAGGCTTCAAGCAGATCCCTACGTGAAGGAGGGCTGAGGTGATGAACCCAGCTGGAAAATGTACTCCTCTTCTCCCTGCACCTTTGTAGCCTTTGACCCACATCTTCCCATTCTCTCCACGAAATTCTTACTAATTTTTGAGCCAGGGCCTCTGCATATTTCACCCTGGGTCCCACAAACGATGTAGTTGGTCTTGTGAAGGCTCAGATGTCGCCATTTGGGGTGCAGTGGTGGCTGGAAGTGAAACGCAGGCCTGGCAATAGGGAAAGTAAATGACCGGCAAAGGCTGAGCTGTAGGCCCTTCCCTCTCTGCCCTGCCCTGTCTCCAGAACACAAGTAATCTCACAATGAATACCTCTCCTTGCCCCAGTTTTGTTGTGTTTTTAATACATTTTTATTGACTTCAGAAAGTAAGGGAGAGAGAGAGAGAGAGAAGCATTAATGATGAGAGATAATCATTGATCGGCTGCCTTCTGCACGCCCCCTACTGGAGATTGAGCCCACAACGAGGCATGTGACCTGACTGGGAATGGAACTGTGACCTCCTGGTTCATAGGTTGACCCTCGACCACTGACCCATGCCAGCTGGGCCATACCCCAGTTTTTATACTAACTTTTCCCAACGTTTATCACCTTATTTGGGTTGAAGAAATTCCTACCCTCTACCATTTATTTCCCATGTTCTTTGATTCCAACAATCCTGTTATTGCATGCCCCCCACCTCCCCAGTGACCCCCATTCTTTTCATATGTTTTGTAGTTGGGTTTGTCACCACTCCTCCTCCTTCTTGCTTATTGATGGAGTCACTTCTGGACAAACTGAATGGTTCAAAGAAAAGGGGTCTAGAAATTTCTAGAAAATTGAAAGTAACCCATAGAAAGGCTCCCAGCAGTCTATAATGAAGCCATCTTTCCAGGAATCTGAAGTTTTAGTTAGTTCTTAAATAGAAATAGTCCCTTCCAGTTAAGGAAAGTCTCATGTAAGTCAGATTACAGCCAAGACCGGTTTGGCTCAATGGATACAGTGTCGGCTTGCAGACTGAAAGGTCCCAGGTTTGATTCTGGTTGGGGGCATGTACCTTGCTTGCGGGCACATCTCGACTATGGGGCATGTGGGAGGCGGCTGATCGATGTCTCTCTCTCTCATCGATGTTTCTGACTTTCTATCTCTCTTCCTTCCTCTCTGTAAAAAATCAATAAAATAAAAAAATTGCAAAACAAAATGGAGGGGAGGAAAGGAACCCAGAGAAAACAGAGACAATAAAGAAAACTGTAGAAGCTTAAACAAAAATAACATTCTCAAAAAGTTAGAAGAGGACATCTCACTCTGAAATAAAAACAGGAGTCTATAAAAAAGAAGAAGAATCAGGGAAAAAGAAATTTAAAATATGGTATAACTATAATATAAAAATTTAATAGACTGCATAGAAGAAATTGAAAAAATCTCCAAGAAGGTAAACAATAAAGAAAAAAAATGTGGAAATCAAGAAAGGTAGAAGAAATATTATGAGAAAAGTAGAGGATTAACATAAGAATCCAAGATTTTCTAATAAAAATTCTAGGTGGCTCAATTGGTTGGAGCACCATCTGATACACCAAAAGGTTGTGGGTTCGATTTCCAGTCAGGGCACATAACTAGGTTGCAGGTTCGATTCCCAGAGGTGTGTATGGGAGGCAACCAATCATGGTTTCTCTTTCAGATTGATGGTTCTTACTCTCTCTCCCCCTTCCTCTCTTTCTGCAATCAATTAAAAAACATATCCTTAGTGAGGACTTAATATATATATACTAATTGGGTCGGAGAAATTCCTACTCTCTATATCTATCTATCTATCTATCTATCTATCTATCTATCTATCCTAATAAAAAGGGAATATGCTAATTGACTGTCACACCCTCACAAAAGTCACACCCACAGCCAATAAGGAGAGAATATGTTAATTGACTGCCATGCCCTCAAAGATGGCGGTGCCCACAGCCACAAGATGTTGATGCCCAGTCCCCTCAGCTCCATTGGGGCAGCAGGCTCACGGCACAGCCGGGTCCGCCCCCAGGTGGGTCTGGTTGCTCCATTAGCCTGTCTTCAGAGTCCCCCAATTCCCTCAGCCTCCCAGCCACCCAGGGCCGGCCTGAGGTGCAGGCAAGCCTAAGTCTGAGGCACAGGAAAGCCTCAAATGGCAGCTGCCCAGCCACGCAGGACCAGCCAAGGCTTGTGCTGTCAGCAGTGACAGCAGCAGAGGTGTGATGGGGGCATCACCTTTACCTAATCGCTGAGTCGCCTCCCACCTCTGAGGGCTCCCGGGCTGTGAGAAGGGGCAGGCCGGGTTGGGAGACGCCCCCTCCAGTGCATGAATTTTCATGCACTGGGCCTCTAAAAATATATATATATATATAATTTATATCTCAGAATCTACCTAGAAATAATAATTTAGCACTTCCTGTTTAGTGTAATGATTTTACAACCATATATTTTCATGTTTTTCCTCCCACCCCTCGTGTTATTCTGTCACATGTTTTGTTTTACATGTACTTTAAACATATAATAAATACATTACTATTTTGCTTTAGGCAGCAAGTTTTGTCTTAGAGTAATTAAAAATAAGGAAAAAAAGAACCTTATTTTGTTTTAATTTATTCCATTTCTAGTTCTTATTTGTGTAGGTCCAAGTTTCTGTCTGTTGTATTTGCTTGGCTTGAAGAACTACCTTTAATGTTTCTAGTAGAATAGTTTGCTGGCCATGAATTTCTGCAGAGCATGTTATCTGAGAAAGTATTGCTTTTCTTTTCCTCCCACTTCTAATAAAGATATTCTTGGGGAGTATAGGATTCTGGGTTGAAAGCTTTCTCTTTCAGCACTTTAAAGATCTCATTCCATCATCTTATGAGAAATCTGCTTTAAAACTTATTTTTAATCTTTTGTATGTAATATTGACTTTAAGATTTCCTCTTTCTTTTGTTTTAATAATTTGAATATGATATGCCTCTTCCCTCCCCACCCCTCACCCTACCCCCCATCCTCTCTCTTTCTCTCTCTGTTTTTTGTTTGTTTGTTTTGGTATGTATCCAGCTTAGTGTTTCTGAGTTTCTTAGACCTGTGAGCTAGCGTTAGTGCAGGGGTTGGAAGTAACATACACAGGCGTTGGACGGGGTTTGAGGTGAACAGTCGCTATAGTTACCTTCGGTACACCACAAGCTGAAAATTCCAGTAAGAACACTTTGTGTTTAGGATGAGGGTCGGTTTATCAGTTCAATATCTGTTCAACCCTGAGCTTTAGGTCAGTTGACTGTGTCATGTCGCTCCTATTCCTCTCCTATATTCTACTACTTGTTATTTAAAACCTTGAACATGGAAGTGAGGGGCACAGAGCCTAGATTTAGGCATGCCCCATGTCTCTGGTTTGGGGGTGAGGTGAGGAGCTTTCCCAGTTTTCCGGGCCTTTTCCCGGCTGCAGTGGTGGGCTCTGAACAATCCTGTCCCTCCTCAGGCCCAGATTTCTCCCCGGTGACAATGTGTTTTCACCAATGCCCTAAGGAGGCAGTGCTTCTTGTCTTCATCCCCCTCTCTCCCTCCCCCCCACCCCCGCCCTTCACACACACACACACACACACACACACACACACGCATTAAGGCTTTTATTTCATCTGAGAGATTGAGTGGGGGAAGATCTAGGACAAATGTCTTGCCTTCTCACAAGGGCTGCTTGATATGTACGATAGAGTAGATAAAGGTATTATGTTAATATTAGATACCCGGAACTCAATAGCTACAGTAGTTATATAAAAAATAACCCTACTCTTAGGAAATCAACACCAAAACATTAATAGGTAAAGAGGGCACAAGGCATGTGGCCTACTCTCAAATGATTCTGACTAGAGATAGCTAGCTAGAGAATAACAAAACAAATGTTGCCACATGATAAGAGTACAAACGGGTTTTCCGAGTCACATAACTGCAAACTTTCTGAAAAATCGGAGCTATGTCAGAACAAAACATTTGTTCCACGCAGGAGGTAGAGGGCCGGAAGGAGCATCACTCCTGTTCTTAAAACAAGAAGAGGCTGACTGACCTCAAAGTCAAAGCTTTTCTGAAGCCCATTGGGGAGCCTCAGTTGCCCAGTAACCGAATAGGAGAGACAAGCACCTGCAGGGAGAGGGCCACTCCCTTAGCCTGGGGTGGGTGGACCGAGTACACACCTGGAAGAAGTCAGCTGAAGTAGTGGATGTGTTGGTGAGCTGATGGGACAGTGTTGAAACTTGCTACCATTCAGGTGATTCTTTCAGTCCAGGTCCCAGTTAAACTACCAAGAATCTAGAACTCTGCCTAGAAACAGCAGCACAGACACTCCACAGAAGGGACAATAGGAAAGCTTTTATTGTCAGAACCTGGCTGTGAGGAGAGAGCTCCGGACAGGAACTGAGACTTTTTGTCCGGAGGTACCACCAGCTGAGATAACCCCATAGGGAGGAGGGAAAAATACCTGGAATTCACTCTCTTCCTTCCTCATTCTAATCTCTTGCTGGTTCCTCCCCTTTGGCTGAGCTCTGAAAGCCAGGGAGCTGGTTGACTTGGGTTGCCTGGCAGGAGAGGAGGGGATGTGGGGAGGGGAGGAGTGAGGCTGGCAGGGGGGAGGGGGGCTCGAAAATACAGCAGTGGGGCAGAAGGGGCAGGCTGGAGAAAGGAGCCAGCAGAAACTTTCTACCAAGCTGGCAGGTGGGGAACAGTCAAAAAGCACAGGAATTAGGTGATGTTTTGACTCTACTTCTTTTTAACCATGTGCCTTTGGGCAAACTCCTTTTCTTTCTGATCCTATTTGTGCACTTATAAATCCTAAGAGCAGGACGGTTGTGGGTTTTTAATGAGAAAAAACATGTACGTAAAGTAACCTCCAAAAACTGGAAACGTAAGAAAAATCACAGTAATCATTACTCTGAGTATAACTCACCTGGCCAGCGTGGCTCAGTGTTTGGGTGTTGACCTATGAATCAGGAGGTCAAAGTTGAGTTCCCGGTCATGCCACATGACCCAGTTGTGGGCTCCATCCCCAGCATGGGGCGTGCATGAGGTCACCGATCATTGAGTATTTACATGGTCTTACCTTTCAACCCAGTAAATTTCACTTCTAGGAAATTATCTTGAGCAGATAATCATTATAAGGGTACAAAATGAGGTGGTTTATAAACTTGGTCCTGCAGTCAGAGTTCAAGACTGAAATTCCAGCTCTGTCACTAAATATTCATATGACTTTGGGAAGTTACTTAACTTCTCTCAGCCTCCCTTTATAATTGGGAATGAAAATGTTCCCTGCTGGATAGTTCTTATGAGAACATATGTGAAAACTTAACACTGACCCACATGAATACATAACAATAAGTATTAATACTTTTATTTACAGTAGTAGAACATAGGGGACAACCTAAATATCTAAAAATTGAAAATGGTGCATTTATTAAATAAAATAGTATGTACTCAGTAAAAATGTTTTAGGAGACTATCTTCATGACCCAAGGTTTTTAAACACAGGACACAAAAAGCTTAAACCAGAAAAGAAAAGATGAATATATTGAACTTCATTAAAATTAAGAACTTTTGGAGGAAACCAAGATGGCGGCATAGGTAAACACCTGAAATTACATAACCACTTCAAAACTACAGCTAAAAGACAATACAAATGTCATCCAGAACCACCGGAAGGGTGGCTGAGTGGGAATTCGACAACTAAAAGGAAAGAGAAAAATACACTGAGACTCACAGGAGATGCAAAAGTGAAGTGCAGAGGTACAGACGTCTGGGCGCAGAAAGGGCTGGCAACTGAGTACATGGTTGTCTTAATTGGGAGGGAGATACAAGCTTCTGACTGCTCTGAATTCCAGTTCCAGGTGAGAGAAACTGGACTTTCTGGCGTTGGGCAGAACTTGAGGGCGCTTTCTCTCAGAGGTGCTTGCAGCAATGTACCAAGGGACACTGAGACCCAGGGACCCTAAGGCAGGGCTGAGGATCAGCCATAGTGGTTTGCCTTGCCCTGTTAATTCCCTGAGACACCACCCCACCCACGCTGTGCACAAAGGCTTTTGCATATGAATGACCTGGTCCTTGGCAATCTAAAATTAATTAACAAACTGCAGCTGGGTCAGAAAGACCCAGAACATCCAAAAGAAGGCCCTAAGGCCTTGCATCAGCTCGCATTGCTTCACAGCTGGACCTCATCTGGGCACCTCCAAAACCCAAACAAAGAAGAGGAATCTGCAGATCTCTCCGTAGTTCCTGCTGGGAGGCCTCAGGCAGAGGCTAAATTAGCAGCTCCTTGGAGATCCAAGAGCCAGTGTACCCAGTGATCAGAGTGGGACCATCCAGATTACAACTCCTCAGATCCATAAGGGACACACTCAGGGGGCAGACTCAGTGAGCAACAAAGCCCCACTGAAGCAAGTCTTACCCCATAAGGGTGTCTTTAGCACAGAAGTTCTCCCAGTGTAGATACAGCTGATTCTCACAGCCAATTGGCCTGGAGGCCAATTCCTCCCAGTGATACCAACAACAATTAAGGCTTAACTACAACAAGGCTGTGCACAGAGTCCACAAAGGGATGCACCAAGAGTGTCCACCTCAGGTAACTGGGGAGGCTGAGCTACTGGGCCCTATAGGACACCTAGCACACAAAGCCACTCTATCAACACAGGGAAGCAGCCAAAATGCAGAGACAAAGAAACAGGTGACAAATGACAGAAATGGAAGAAAGCAAACTATTAGGTATAGAGTTCAAAACCACAGTTATAAGGTTTTTAAGAATTTTCTAGAAACCGTTGATAAATTTAGTGAAATCTTTGAGTATATGAAAAAGGACCAACTAGAAATTAAGCATACACTGACTGTAATAAAAAATAATATACAGAGATCCAATTGCAGACTAGAGGATCACAAGAATCAAGTCAAAGATTTGAAATACAAAGAAGCAAAAACAAAAACAAAAACAAAAAACAGGAAAAGCAATAAGAAAAAATAATCCAAAAATTTGTGTAACAAGCCTCTGGGACAACTTCAAGTGTACAAACATCTGAATTATGAGGGTGCCAGAAAAAGAGAGCAAGATATTGAAAACCTATTTGAAGAAATAATTACAGAAAACTTCCCCCTCCTGGTGAAAGAACTAGACTTACAAGTCCAGGAAGCACACAGAACCCCAAACAAGAGGACTCCAAAGAGGATCACACCATAACTAAAATGCCAAGAGCAAAAGACAAAGAGAGAATCTGGAAAGCAGCAAGAGAAAAACAGTTAATTACTTACAAGGGAGTACCCGTATGACTGTCAAGCTGATTTCTCAACAGAAACTATGAAATCCAGACAGGACTGGCAAGAAATATACAAAGTTATGAATAGCAAGAACCTACAACCAAGATTACTCTACACAGCAAAGCTATCATTCAGAATTGAAAGTCAGATAGAGAGCCTCACAGATAAAAAAAACAATACCTTAGAGTTCATCACCACCAAGCCAGTATTATATGAAATGCTGAAAAGTATTCTTTAAGAAGAGGAAGAAGAAAAAAGTAAAGATAAAAATTATGAACAGCAAATACATATCTATCAACAAGTGAATATAAAAATCAAGTGAATAAAAAATATGATGAAGAGAATAAACTAGTAAACATAATAGAATCAGGGGCATAGAAAGGGAATGGATTGACAATTCTCAGGGGGAAAAGAGTGGGGGGGGTGGGAAGAGACTGGACAAAAATCGTACACCTATAGATGAGGACAGTGGGGGTTGGTAAGGGCAGAAGGTGGGGTGGGAACCAGGTGGAGGGGAGCTATGGGAAGAAAAAAGAGGAACAATTGTAATAATCTGAACAATAAAGATTTATTAAAAAATAATAAATAAAATTAAGAACTTTCATTCATCCAAAAACACCATTAAGAGAATGAAACAGCAACTGCAGATGGGAGATAACATAATTTGTCCAGGATATAACATCACAAACGACAAATAAGAAGAAGTTAAACAACCTATAGAAGAATAGTGAAAAGATCCAAACAGACACTTCACAAAAAGGATATCCAAGTTGAAAAGTTGCTCAACATCTTTAGCCACCAGGAAAATGCAAACTAAAACCACAATGGGAAACCACTACATACTTAGGAGAATTATTCAAATGAAAAGATTGACAATACAAATATTGTTGAGAACCAGAATAACTGGAATTCTCATATGATGCTGGTGGGAGGGTAAATTGATTACCACTTTGCATAATGATTTGGCAATATCTACCAAAGTTAAGCAAAGATTTATCACATAATAAAGCAATTCTACTCCTGGATATATACCCAACAGAAATGCATGCTTATGTCTGAAAAGAGGTACAAAAATGCTAGTAGTAGCTTTACTCATAACAGCCCCAAATTTTAAAAAAAAGCAAACACACATATCCCTCTACATAATAAAAATAAATGTAGATACAATAAGATACTGAAACACTAAAAGACATGGATAAATCTCATAGAGCTAATATTTAGTGAAAGAAGTCAGCTATAAAAAGCACTTGCAATATGGCTCCTCTTAAAACTGGAGAATAGCTAAGACCAGTTTGGCTCAGTGAATAGAGCATCAGCCTGCAGACTGAAAGGTCCCAAGTTCGATTCCAGTCAAGGGCATGTTCCTTGGTTGCGGGCACATCCCCAGTGGGGTGTGTGCAAGAAGCAGCTAATCAATGTTTCTCTCTCATCCATGTTTCTAATACTCTATCCCTTTCCCTTCCTCTCTGTAAAAAAATCAAAAATATATTAAAAAACAAACAAACCAAAAAACAAAACAAAACACGAGAGAACAGAGGTGAGAGGAAACCAAGAGGGCAGCATAGGTAAACACCTAAACTGCTGTCTCACACAATAATTTCAAAACTACAGCTAAAAGACAAAACAGCCCTAACTGGTTTGGCTCAGTGGGTAGAGTATCGGCCTGTAGACTGAAGTGTCCCAGGTTTGATTCAGTTCAAGGGCATGTACCTTGGTTGTGGGCATATTTTCAGTAGGGGGTGTGTAGGAGGCAGCTGATCCATGTTTCTCTCTCATTGATGTTTCTAACTCTCTATTCCTCTCCCTTCCTCTCTGTAAAAAAAAAAAATCAATAAAATATATATTAAAAAATGAAATAAAAGACAAAACAGACTCCATCCAGAATCTCAGGAAAGCTGGCTGAGTGGAAATTCTACAACTAGAAGGAAAGAGAAAAGCACACTGAGACTCAGAGGAGCTCCAAAAGGCTGAGATATGGAGACGCGCGCACGGAGAAAACTGGTGGCTGAGTGCGTGGCTGGCTTTCTCAAGCTGGAGAGAGATGGAAGCTCCCTAATGAACTGAACTCCAGTTCCGGATGAGACTCTGGGAACCCAGACTCATTTGGGGAGAAACTGGACTTTCTGGCAGAGGGTGAAACTGAAGGTTGGCTTTCTCTCAGATACTGAAAACCTATTTGAAGAAATAATGACCAAAAACTGATCCCACCTGGTGAAAGAAATAGACTTACAAGTCCAGGAAGCACACAGAACCCCAAACAAAAGGAATCCAAAGAGGACCACACCAAGACACATCATAATTAAAATGCCAAGAGCAAAGAGAGAATATTAAAATGCCAAGAGCAAAGAGAGAATATTAAAAGCAGCAAAAGAAAAATAGTTAATTACCTACAAGGGAACACCCATACAATTGTTAGCTGATTTCTCAACAGAAGCTATTCAGGCCAGACAGAGTGGCAAGAAATATTCAACGTGATGAATAGCAAGAACCTACAACTAACATTACTCTACCCAGAATTGAAGGTCAGATAAAGAGCTTCACAGATAAGAAAAAGCTAAAGGAGTTCATCGCCACCAAGCTAGTATTATATGAAATGCTGAAAGGTATTCATTAAGAAGAGGAAGAATAAGAAAAAGGTAAAGATAAAAATTAGGAATAACAAATACATAAAACTATCAACAAGTGAATCTAAAAATCAAGTGAATAAAAAAATCTGATGAACAGAATAAAGTGGTGAATATAATAGAATTAAGGGCATAGAAAGGGAGTGGACTGACAATTCTTGGAGGGATAGGGGTGTAGGGGGTGCGGGAAGAGACTGGACAAAAATGGTATACCTATAGATAAGGACAGTGGGGGGTAAAGGCAGAGGGTGGGTTGGCAACCAGGTGGAGCGGAGATATGGGGGGGGGGGGAGAGGAACAATTGTAATAATCTGAACTATAAAGATTTATTAAATTAAAAAAAAAGAATAGGCAAAACTGGAGGGGGCAAACGGGAGACTTTTGAAGTTTGAAAATATTTTATATATACATCTGGATAACGGTTATGTGGGTGTATACCTATGCTAAAGTTCATCAATCTGTACACTTAAGTTTTATGTACTCACTGAGTATAAGAAATACCTCAAAAAAGAAGTATTTTTTAAAAGAATAAGAAAAATTGATGTTTACAAGGAATTTTAATACCATGCAGAAAAGATTGGTATGATGCCAAATCAGAATCAAAATACTATAGAGAATAATCACAACATTACCTTAAACGTGTAAATGAAAGACGGGAAGAAAATACACTGAAAGGTTAATAATGGGTCTTCCTGAGAGTGAGATTATGTGTTTTCTTTATGTTTTTCTGTGTTTTTAAAATTTTCTCCAATGAGCCCCAGCTGGTTTGGGTCAGTGGATAGAGCATCAGCCTTTGGACTGAAGGGTCCCAGGTTCTATTCCGGCCAAGGGCACAATCCTGGTTTGCAGGCTCGATCCCCAGTGGGGGTCGTGTAGGAGGCAACCAATCTATGATTTTCTCTCTTCATTGATGTTTCTCTCTCTCTCTCCTTCTCCCTTCCTCTCTGAAATCAATAAAGAAATATATTAAAAAATAAATAAAACTTTCTCCAATGAACATGTATTCCTTTATAATTAGGAAAAATTATCTCAAAATATTAAAATGCCTTTTAAAATTGAAAGAAAATTAGAAGGAAAGAAAATAGCCTAGCAAAACAGCATTTATCCTAAATGTTTATTATTTCTGTAATTGCCTCATTTTGAGGCTTTAGATAGAAATTAAAACTAGGCCATATATTCAAAAACTTGGAATTGGTTAATTTTCTCTCATTCTTTTACATCATAGGCAAAAATCATAGGAATAAATGGATCTCTAGTTAAGTAGTCAAATATATTTGAGACCAAAGGATTTTATTTTGCATTTTTTATTAGATGTGCTCTTGTTTCATTTTGGTTATGAATGTGTAAAGCTGAATTAAAGAGACCTTCTTTGCTTTTAAACATTTCAATGGAATTCCCATATGTTCATGAAAACAAGTGTCTCCCCCTTACTTTGGCGGGCCTGAGTTCTGAGTACTCATTACTTTGAGGTTAAGTGAAAATTGTGACTGGAGAAAGCTCCCTATCTGAGGAATGCCCAGCCTGCCAGGTCCCAGGGGACCCCGCCTGGAGCAATGTACTCATTCTTATGTGGTTATCTTACTTCTTACTCGAACTATGTTTCAAATAAATCAGGGCTTATGACAGAGTCTGCCAGACCTGTGGTGGCCATAAAACCCAACCCTGGGCTGGTC
Organism: Lasiurus borealis; assembly: GCA_004026805.1. Taxonomy (NCBI): domain Eukaryota; kingdom Metazoa; phylum Chordata; class Mammalia; order Chiroptera; family Vespertilionidae; genus Lasiurus; species Lasiurus borealis. The sequence goes on along the minus strand of PVJN01013964.1, from coordinate 10,378 downwards.
TGTCTTGCATTGTTTCTCTGCTATCTCTTCTCAGCCACAAACTCAGGCCCCCCAGGCTAGTGAAAAAGGACTTCCATCACCAAAACTATAGCAGGAAGACATTAAGGAGAGGGGAGGGTTCAGGCAGCAGTCTTGCTGTCCAGGTGCTGTCTTCTCACAGTCTTCGATACATTCAACGAGCAGTTATTGGGCCCTCTTTTTCCAGGCACTGCACCAGACCAGTGTCATCTACTAAATCATATCCTCCCCGAATTCAAATATTAAAGTCCTAACTCCCTGAACCTCAGATTATGGCTGTATTTAGAGTAAAAATTACTTTATGGAGGTAATTAAGTTAAAGGAGGTCTTTAGAGTGGGCTCTAATCCAATACAACTGGTGTCCTGGTAAGAAAAGGAAGATTTGGATATAAACACCAATAGAGGGAAGATGATGTGAAGACACTGGAAGGAAACAACCATATACCCCAACCAAGGAGTGGCCTGGGGCAGATCTTTCTTTATGATCCTTCGAAGGAACCAACCTTGCTGACACCTTGACCTTGACTTTCAGATTCCAAAACTGTGAGAAAAATAGACATCCATCCTTCTTTATTTCTTAGGTTTATATCCATTAAAATTGTTGTGTGCTAGTGTATACAGTTCTGTGAGTTTTAACGCATACACAGGTTCATGTAACCACCAAAACAATCATAATAGAAACAGTTCCACGATCCTGGAGAACTTGCTCAGCTGCTCCTTTGTAGTCAAATCTTCCCTGACTCCTAACTTCATGCAGCCACTTCTCTCTTCTCTTGGCAGGTATAAATTTAACCAGGTCCCCATGACCTTTGTCCTCTGGTATTACACCCTCAGTCATCTCCTCCATCTTGGGTGTGGACATGACCTGAGACTTACTTCTAGCCAAAGAATATGACCAAGGTATACAGTGTCACTTTCTTGAGTAGGTTGTGTTACATAGCAAAGGTCAGTCCTCTGATTATACTATCCTATATAATAAAAGGCTAATATGCAAATTGTCCCTTCTGGAGTTCAACCACTCGATATGATGTGCACTGACCACCAGGGGGTGGTGCTCAACAAAGGAAGGCCCTGATCAGCCCTGATTGCTGGCCAGGTTTAGGGACCCTACCCGTGTATAACTTTCATGCACTGGGCGACTGGAGCAAGAGGCACTCTCCTGCTGGCCTGGAAGAAGCAAACAATTCTGTGTAACTGCCTAGGAAAAGGCCAGGTGGCCGGAAACTGGGCAGCCTCTGAACCTGGGGCTGGCCTCCGGGCCAATAGCCAGTAAGAAGCCAGGCACTCAGTCACAGAGCTGCGAATGAACTCTGCCAACAACTTGGATGAGATTCTTACCTAGTTGAGCCTTCGGATGAGAGCAGCCTGGCTGACACGTTGATTGTAGCTTGTGAGATCCTGAGTAAAGAACCCTGTCAAGCTGAGCTCTGACTCCTGCCCCACAGAAACTGGGAGATGATGCATGTGTATTGCTTTGTGTTTATATATATATATATTTTTTTTAATTGATTTTTTACAGAGAGGAAGAGAGAGGGAGAAGGGAGACAGATAGAGAATTAGAAACATCGATGGGAGAGAGACATCGATCAGCTGTATCCTGCACTCCCCCTACAGGGGATGTGCCCGCAAACCAAGGTACATGCCCTGGACCGGAATCGAACCTGGGACCTTTCAGTCCTCAGACCGATGCTCTATCCACTGAGCCAAACCTGTTTCGGCTTTGTGTATTGTTTTAAGCTACCAAGTTTGTGGAACTTTATTATGAAGCAATAGAAAACAAGTACACCTGCTTAGAGTGTTGCCTTTTCCAGATGCTGTCTTAATGGACTAGCGCACCAAGTACATTTTTGAGATTAGCTCTTTTCACTTAGCACAGAGGGTCTCAACTGGATTGCGACCCCTTTGGGGGTCAAACAACTCTTTCACCGGGGTCACCTAAGACATATCAGATATTTACATTACGATCCACAAACAGTAGCACAATGACAGTTATGAAGTAGCAACGAAAATAATTTTATGGTTGGGGGTCATCACAACATGAGGAACTGTGTTAAAGGGTCGCGGCATTAGAAAGGTTGAGAACCACTGACTTAGCATAATATCGCAAATTCATATACTAGTATATCAAAAGCCATTACTTATTCTGGTTTCAGTTAAAATGGCATAAGCACCCTTTACCTTTTTATTCCCATTTTTTTTACTAAAAATGACAGCCAAAATATCTGAAGGTGCTTTAGAGGGTGGGATGTGGGGGGGAGGAATGGTAGTGGGAAGATTGGAGAAGAAAGCCCCAAGTCCAAATAAGATTGATTCATGGGTGAGTTTCCCACATTTCCCCTCTCCTATGATGTTCCTCAGGGTCTATAATCAAAAGGAAACTGAAACCAGAACTGTGCTCCAGAGGTGGAGAGAAAAAACTCCAAACGAAGCACCCTCTTTCTGGTCTGAGGATGAAAAGGGGAACCATAAACATTAGAAAGAATAGAGGAACATCTTGTTTTTAGTTATTTCCATTCTCTCCACCTAACCTTCCAGGCAGCCCTGTGGTGGTGGTAGAGACAGCAACATCAGCAGAAGCTGAACAGGCACCTAAAAATCTAAAGGAAAGGAACCTCTCTCTCTGACCAAAGAGACGAGGGTCCCATGAGCTCTGGAGAATTTGCATTGCTTTTTGTCTCTGTCTGTCCTCTCCCGGCCTGGCTTTGGAGATAGACATAGCAATCTGCCACGGAGTAAGGAACTGCGACTTCAGCTTTATGGCGGAAGGCTAGAACAGGTCCCTAGGGCCAGAAAATGTCACAGTGAACATGGTATAAAGGAAACTCAAAGAGCAATACAATAAAGTTGTATATGAACCTTGGTTCACTCCTGAGCTACAGATTCACAGATCTGACCCTAGGCAGCAGAGCAAAAGCTTTGAGGATTAAACTGTAGCCCAGATTTCCCTGGGAGGCAGGTACATAAAACATCTGAAAAGCACTTTAAAAACTGGAAAAACTACCCTGACGGAGTGGCTCCATTGATAGGAGCATTGCCTTGTACACCAAAGATTTTCAGTTTGATTCCTAGTCAGGGCATTTACCTACGTCGGTGGGTTCAAATCCCAGTTAGTACACATGAGAGGCAACCGATCAATGTTTCTCTCTCACATCACTGTTTCTCTCCTCCCCTTCCTCTCTTTCTAAAATCAATAAAAATATATCCTTGGGTGAAGATTAAAAAAAAAAATTTTTTTTTTAACCCCCAAAACTGGAAACTGAACTGACATGAAAAGCACAATTACTGAAGGCAGCCATTGCCTGCTGAAACAAACCAACAAAATCAATATTCTCCCTAGGAATTAAACAGGACCCAGAGTCTCAAAACAATATTTAAAATACCCCAAATGAAGAAGCAGGAAAATCTCAACAACTCACAAAGATAAAGATAATCAACAGATACCGACCCGAAGATGACACATAGGATTGGTGACCTTTTTCTCAGCCAGGTCCTGGGGAGGAGCATGAGTTCTGGGAGTTTCCACAAGCTTCTGTCTGACCCAGGTGGCCAGGTTCCGGGCGCAGGTCTCTGGTTTGCTCCTGGGGAACTAACGGTCCCACCTGAAACGTTTTCCTACTCAGTATTCACAGTTCAGCTGCTGTTAGTGCCTCTCTGCATCAGTACAAATTCAACTTGTCTAACCTCTCACTATACAGGATAGGTATACTCCATGGAGAAAGCTGTACTACTGATATATTTGGAATTAACTAAATTGATGACATTATATCTAGAATTATTCAAAATAGATCAAAACAGTTTAAAAGAGAGATGGCTGTTTAAACGCATTTAAAGGCTCTGGCCAGTATGCTCAGTGATTAGAGTGTTGGCTGATGCCCAAAAGAGTCATGGGTTCGATTCCCAGTCAAGGGCACACATCTGGGTTGCTGGTTCGATCCCCAGCCTAGTCAGGGTGCAGGCAGGAGGCCACCAACTGATGTGTCTCTCACATATCAATGTTTCTATCTCTCTCTTTCTTTCCCTCTCCCTTATACACACTCTAAAATATCAGTGGAAAAATATCCTCAAGTAAGGATTAACCAAAAAAAAAAAAAAGAAAGAAAGAAAGAAAGAAAAGACATTTAAGGATATGAGAGAACCTGGAGTGGGAGTTTTGCTCAAACTGACAGTGGTGAGGAAGGACAAGATGTAGAATGCAGCTTTCCTATTACAAATACAGGGGAGAAGTGACTCTGAACAACCTTAGTAGCAGTGTTGCCATGGCAACACAGGAAAACTGATCTGAATTAGGAGGCAGTCATACAGGTTGGACCTTACCAGAGGAAAGGAGATCAGCGGGTGAAGGGAAAGGGGCAGACGAGGGGGGTGTAGGGCTGGGAAGGAGGGGAAGAGGAGGGGAATGGGTCCTCATAAAGGGAGAAGGAAAGGAGGGGAAAGGAGGGGTTCAGGACCCTAACTAGGGGTTCAGGATCCTATCCAGCTCCCTCCAGGTTTTTCACTTCTTCATCTTTTTATTTTTTTTTAATCCTATCACTAGGACTGGTACTGAACTGGCAGGTGAGGTTGTTCTCTGTGTCTTGGATTCAGTCCCTCACGCACTCAGCCAGTAGTGACTGCTGTGGCGGTCAGGGCTGCTGCCAGGGCCTGGGACAGGAGTGCCCCTCAGCCTCTCAGATTCTCCCCTGAGTCACTGACAGCCTGGATCTGGGCTGGTGTCAACTAAGTGCTGGCCCACAGTTCTGGAAGGCTCTCCTTCAGAAGTTGCCTGGAGGGCATGGGTCAGGTTCTCTCTCGTTTGTTTTGAGCTTCAGAAAAGACAAACCAAACAAGAAGTAGAGAGATGTAGTAAAAGTATTTCCAATCTTCTACAGTTATGAAGTAGCAACGAAAATAATTTTATGGTTGGGGGTCACCACAACATGAGGAGCTGTATAAAAGGGTCATGGCATTAGGAAGGTTGAGAACCACTGTTCTAGAAGCAAAAAGAACATAAGGGCAGTTACCACCAAAATAGCTGCTGGGTTGAGGGGGACATGGAGTAGGAGGAAAGGAAAGGAGATAAAACAGTCTCTCAAGAATGCTATTGCCAGGTCAGGACGAGAGCGGGGAAAGACAAAAACCAGATCACTTGTGTTCAAGACCCAGATCTGCTACTACTTGCTATCAAGTTACTGAATTCTTGATGCTTCAGTTTTCCCATCTGTAAAAAAGGAATAGTAATTGTTTTTATCTGACAGAGTTGCTGAGCGGTTTAAAAAGGATAAAGTGTTAGAATATAATAAGCACTCAATACCCAATGACCCATGACTTGGTATGTTATTGCCATAATTCGTCTGGGGAGCCACAGTCAGGCCCTTGGCAATCAGGCAGGATGTCACTGAGCCTATTGAGGAGGCCAGGGGTCACTGCCTTTGTCTTTCAGCTACACAGGCTAATGTACCAGTGGTGAAATATATGGTACTTAGCATCTGGCTGCGCAGAGTTTTGTTATCTCTGGTGGACTTAAATGATTATACCATTTATTTATTCTTGTTTTCTTAACAAAAGTTCAATCTGTTTAAGAAAACATGAACTTATGGCCTTGGAAAATTATAAATTCCTGCAAGTGGAAGAGGTCAAATAGTAACTCAGTGAATTTATTCAGGAAGATGATTTCTTTTCACCAAGATGCTCTCTAACTAACCTCTCTTCTTTTTTTGAACTTAAGCCAGAAAATGGTCAGATATGTTCTGATGCTTGTCACAGCTCCAGACCAGAGCCTCTGAGCACCAGGATCAGGCCTTGACTCCTAGTCCCCAGCACATGCCTGGTGAGGCATGTGTTAAATGTTCAATAAACATTCAATACATGGATAACGGAATGATCAAATGTGCAAGATTTCACCTCCATAGGGTACATCTCTTTAATATTGGCAGTAGGGTTCTCAGGTTCCCCAAGATAGAAATCAAAAGGAAACCCTGGCCCTAGCTGGTTTGGCTCAATGGATAGAGCGTCAACCTGTGGATTGAAGGGTCCTGGGTTCGACTCTAGTCAAGGGCTCATGTCTAGGTTGCAGGCTCAATCCCTGGTAGGGGGCATGCAGGAAACAGCCAATGAATTATTTTCTCTCATCTTTGGTGTTTTTATCTCTCTTTCTCCCTTCCTCTCTGAAGTCAATAAAAATATATTTTTTAAAAAAAGGAACACGGGAGAAATTTCCAGACAGATTTTATTAAGCATACTAGAGGCATGATGCACACAATTCTGCAAGAGTAGGCCTTCCTTCCCCCCAGCTGCCGGCACTGGCTTCCGTCAGCACCTGAGACCCAGGCTTCTCTCATAGCCCTGGCTTCATCCCGAAGGTTGTCCAAAAGGACATCAAGTCTATTAGTATATTATGCTTTTATTATATAGATGCTCAAGCTGTTCCAAAGCAGTGCCGTTTTCACAGCCATGCTGTTACCATTGAGCTGTGGGCACTAAATAAAGTTTCCTTCTACAATGCACCCTAATTGGACATTCCTGTTGGCATTAAATGAGTGTCAACAACCATTGACACTATTGACAGGTAAAAAAACAAACATTTATTTTAGATAGACAATATATAGATTTATTAAAAGGAATTGGCTCCTGAGGTTATGGATCTGAAAAGTCTCAAGATCTGCAGTCAGCAATCTAGGACTCAGGAGAGCAGATGGTATAAGCCAGTCTGATGGTGGAAGCTGCAATCTGAAAGCCTGCCGGCTGGCCGAAACCAGCTTGGCTCAGTGGATAGAGCATCGGCCTGCAGACTGAAAGGTCCCAGGTTCAATTCTGGTCAAGGGCATGTATCTTGGTTGCGGGCACATCCCCAGTAGGGGGCGTGCAGGAGGCAGCTGATCAATGTTTCTCTCTCATTGATATTTCTAACTCTCTATCCCTCTCCCTTCCTCTCTATAAAAAATCAATAAAATATATTTTAAAAAGAAAAAAAGAGAGAAAAGAAAGCCTGCCGGCTGGAGACCCAAAACCCAATGTTTCTGTTTGAGTCCAAAGGCAGGCAAAGACCAATGTCCCAGGTGGTGTTGGTTTTTCCTCCTTTAGTCACGGGAGGGTCAGCCTTTTTGTTCTATTCAGGCCTTCAGCTGCTTGGATTATGTCCACCCTCACGGGGGGAGGAGGAGCCATCTGCATTACTCAGTTTGCTGATTCAAAAGTTAATCTTACTCAGAAACACCCTCACAGACACACCCAGAATTATGTTTGATCAAATATCTAGGGATCCACGGCCCAGTCAATCTGGCACATAGAACGAGTCACCACAAGGGATTTCATGTTGGCTAAAGACCTAAAGAAAGGCCCGGATGCAGCCAGCGACCGAAGGTGTAGACCAGTGAAAAACACAGATGTCGAAACAGGAAGGACCCAGCATGGCCACTGCAGCCCCGTGTCTGTTGCCTTTGCCCTGGAGCGCTGTGTTCCTATTTTTGAAAGTCCTCAATAGGGCAAGTTCTGTGCAGGACCACATGAGAGCTGGACCTTAAGTGCTGGATTAAAGCACGCTCTGCTCAGCCAGCTAGCTATGGGGCCTTGGAAGCAAAGGGAGTCTTTGAGGCCAGGAACCAGAGGCCTCTTTCTTCAGGGCTCTTTGCCCAGTCCACACAATGGAAAGAGGCGAAAGGAAGTCACTTGGAAAATCTGCACAGGAATTAGGACATGACCCAGGAGGGTCAAGGTCATCCAGGCTGGTTGGTGCCACATTCAGGGCTAGCTTCAGCGGTCTGAGACCTGGGCAGTAAACACAGGGTCCATGCATAAGCGGCTAATGTTTGATTGAATACTCTGCTGTCACTGTCTTGAAAGTCTTAGTAGGTTGTTTTTTTTAAATGTTATATCATACTGAAAAATTGGGCATCTGCTTCTTTTTTTTTCCTTTTTTTAAATTTAATAAGTCTTTATTGTTCAGATTACACAGTTGTTCCTCTTTTTCCCTTATAGCTTCTCTCTACCTGGTTCCCACCCACCCTCTGCCCTAACCCCCTCCCCACTGTTCTGATCAATAGGTGTACGATTTTTGTCTAGTCTCTTCCTGCACCCCCACACCTCTTTCCCCCTGAGAATTGTCAATCCACTTCCTTTCTATGCCTCTGATTCTATTATATTCACCAGTTCATTCTTTTCATCCTATTTTTTATTCACTTGATTTTTAGATTCACTTGTTGATAGATATGTATTTGTTGTTCATAATTTTTATCTTTACCTCCTCCTCCTCCTCTTTTTCCCCCCTTTTGTTCCCCTCCACCTGGTTCCCACCCCACCCTCTGCCTTTACCTTCCCCCCACTGTTCTCATCCATAGGTGTATGATTTTTGTCCAGTCTCTTCCTGCACCCCACACCGCTTTCCCCCTGAGAATTGTCAGTCCACTCCCTTTCTATGCCTGATTCTATTACATTCACCAGATTATTCTGTTCATCAGATTTTTTATGCACTTGGTTTTTAGATTCACTTGTTGATAGATGTGTATTTGTTGTTCATAATTTTTATCTTTATCTTTTTCTTATTTTTCCTCTTCTTAAAGAATACCTTTCAGCATTTCACATAATACTGGCTTGGTAGTGATGAACTCTAGCTTTTTCTTATCTGCCCTTCAATTCTGAATGATAGCTTTGCTGGATAGAGTAATCATGTTTGTAGGTTCTTGCTATTCATCACTTTTAATATTTCTTGCCACTCCCTTCTGACCTGCATAGTTTCTGTTGATAAATCAGTTGACAATCGTATGGATTTTTCCCTTGCTGCTTTTAATATTCTCTCTTTGTCTTTTGTCCTTGGTATTTTAATTATGATGTGTCTTGGTATGGTCCTCTTTGGATTCCTTTTGTTTGGAATTCTGTCTGCTTCCTGGACTTGTAAGTCTATTTCTTTCATCAGGTGGGGGAAGTTTTTGGTCATTATTTCTTCAAATAGGTTTTCAGTATCTTGCTCTCTCTCTTCTTCTGGCACCCCCATAATTCTGATGTTGGTATGCTTGAAGTTGTCCCAGAGGCTCCTTACACTATCTTCACATTTTTGGATTCTTTTTTTTTTTTTCCAGTGGAGTGTTTTTTGCTTCTTTGTATTTCAAATCTTTGACTTGATTCTCACGATCCTATGGTCTGCTGTTAGATCTCTGTATATTTTTCATTTCAGTCAGTGTATGCTTAATTTCTAGTTGGTCCTTTTTCATATCCTTAAGGTTCTCACTAAGTTTATCGGCCTTTTCTAGAAAATTATTGAAAAACCTTATAATCGTGGTTTTGAACTCAATATCCAGTTGTTGGCTTTCTTCTATTCCTTTCATTTGTGATCTGTTTCTTTGTCTCTGCATTTTGGCTGCTTCCCTGAGTTGATAGAGTGGCTTTGTATGCTAGGTGTCATATAGGGCCCAGTGGGTCAAACTCTCCAGTTACCTGAGGTGGACACTCTTGGTGCAACCCTTTGTGGGCTGTGTGCACAATCTTGTTGCGGTTAAGCCTTGATTAACCCACTTGGTATCACTGGGAGGAACTGACCTCCAGTCAATTGGCTGTGAGGATCAGCTGTGTTTACAATGGGAGAACTTCTGTGCTGGAGACACCCTTATAAGACAACACTTGCAAAATCCTCTGTGCTCAGCTTGGATGGGGCGGAGTCTTAGGGCAGAGTAGACAGCATTGGTTTCCCGTCAGCCCTGCCCTCATAGGCTCCTGTGTCTCAGTGTCCCATGTTAATCACTCCAAGCACCTCTGAGAGAAAGCTGCCCTTGAGTTCTGCCCGCTGCCAGTCAGTCCAGTTTATCCCCGAATGAGTCTGGGTCCCCAGAGTCTCACCCAGAACTGGAATTCAGTGCAATTGGGAGCTGTTTGTCTCCCTCCCTCTTGAGAAAGTCAGCTGCATACTCAGTTGCCAGTCCTCTCCATGTGCACACGCCTTGGTACCTCTGCCTTCCACAGCTCCTCTGAGTCTCTGTGAGCCCCTCTCTTTCCTTCTAGTGGTAGAATTTCCACTCAGCCAGCCTTCTTGTAGTTCTGGATAATGTCCATTATGTCTTTGAGTTGTAGTTTTGAAATTGTTGTGTGAGGCATCCATGTAAGCATTTACCTATGCTACCACCTTGGTTTCTCCTCTCGAAAATCTTAGTAGTTCTGAACAAGCGGGTCTTGCATTGTCATTTTGTATTGGGCCTCACATATGATGCAGCCTGTCCTGCCATGTGGTCTGCAGCCCTAGCTGGGGAAACCCATGCTAGACTTAGAGAAACAGACTGAGTTACAATGGACCATGAGACCCCTTGGTCCGGACACATTGCCAGCACAGCACACCTAGCCACTTCAGATCAGGCTGGCTTAGAACCAGGCAATTAAGGACTTTTTTTGCAATTAGATT
>PVJN01013963.1:0-47202 GCA_004026805.1 Lasiurus borealis | reverse complement strand
TTTTTTCCCCCATAGCTCCCTCCACCAGGCTCCTACCCTTCCCTCTGCCCTTACCTCCCTCCGCATTGTCCTCATCCATAGGTGTATGATTTTTGTCCAATCTCTTCCTGACCTCCTCATCATTTTCCCCCTGATAATTGTTAGTCCACTACCTTTCTATGCCCCTGATTCTATTATATTCACCAGTTTATTCTGTTCATCAGATTTTTTATTCACTTTTTAGATTCACTTGTTGATAGATATGTATTTGTTGTTCATAATTTTTATCTTTACCATTTTCTTTTTCTTCCTCTTCTTAAGGAGTATCTTTCAGCATTTCATGTAATACTACTGGTTTGGTGGTGATGAACTCCTTTAGCTTTTTCTTATCTGTGAAGCTCTTCATCTAACCCTCAATTCTGAATGATAGTTTTGCTTGGTAGAATAATCTTGATTGTAGGTTCTTGCTATTCATCACTTTTTTAAAAAATAAATCTTTATTGTTCAGATTATTACAATTGTTCCTCTTTTCCCCCCCATATCTCCCCTCCACCTGGCTCCTACCCCTTCCTCTGCCCTTATCTCTTCCTCCCACCATTTTTCTCACCCATAGGTGTACGATTTTTGTGCAGTCTCTCCCTGCACCTCTTTCACCCCTTTCCCCCTGAGAATTGTCAATCCACTCCCTTTCTATGCCCCTGATACTATTGTATTCACCAGCTTATTCTGTTCATTTGATTTAAAAAAAAATATATATTTTATTGATTTATTACAGAGAGGAAGGGAGAGGGATAGAGAGCTAGAAACATCAATGAGAGAGAAACATTGATTAGTCGCCTCCTGCACACCCCCCCTGGGAATGTTCCTGCAACCAAGATACATGCCCTTGACGGGAATCGAACCTGAGACCTTTCAGTCCGCAGGCCAATGCTCTATCCACTGAGCCAAACCAGTTTTGGCCAGATTTTTAATTCACTTGATTTTTAGATCCACTTGTTGATAGATATGTACTTGTTCATAATTTTTATCTTTACCGTTTTCTTTTTCTTCCTCTTCTTAAAGAGTACTTTTCAGCATTTCATATAATATTGGTTTGGTGTTGATGAACTCCTTTAGCTTTTTCTTATCTGTGAAGTTCTTTATCTGCCCTTCAATTCTGAATGATAGCTTTGCTGGGTAGAGTATTCTTGGTTATAGGTTCTTGCTATTCATCACTTTGAATATTACTTGCCACTCCCATCTGGCCTGCATAGTTTCTGTTGAGAAATCATCTGACAATTGTATGGGTGCTCCCTTGTAGGTAATTTTTCTCGCTGCTTTTAATATTGTCTCTTTGTCTTTTGCTCTTGGTATTTTAATTATGATATGTCTTAGTGTGGTCCTCTTTGGATTCCTTTTGTTTGGGTTTCTTTGACCTTCCTGTACTTATAAGTCTATTTCTCTCACCAGGTGTGGGAAGTTTTCATTCATTATTTCTTCAAATAGGTTTTCAGTATCTTGCTCTCTCTTCTTCTGGCACCCCCATAATTCTGATGTTGGTATGCCTGAAGTTGTCCCAGAGGCTCCTTACACTATCTTTACATTCTTTTTTCTCTTTTCTTTTCCAGTAGAGTGTTTTCTGCTTCTTTGTATTTCAAATCTTTGACTTGATTCTTGTGATCCTTTAGTCTGCTGTTAGGTCTCTGTATTATATTTTTTATTTCAGTCAGTATATGTTTAATTTCTCATTGGTCCTTTTTCATTTCCCCTTGGGTCTTGCTAAATTTATCCATCTTTTCTAGGAAATTCTTATAAAACCTTATAACTGTGGTTTTGAATTCTATATCCAATCATTTGCTTTCCTCTATTTTTTTTTTGTTTGTGATCTGTTCCTTTGTCTATGCATTTTTGCTACTTCCTTGAGTTGGTAGAGTGGCTTTGTGTGCTAGGTGTCCTATATGGCCCAGTAGCTCTGCCTCCCCAGTTACCTGAGGTGGACTCTCTTGTTGCACCCTTTTGTGGACAGTGTGTACAGCCTTGTTGTAGTTAAGTCTTGATTATTGTTGGTATCACTGGGACAAAGTGACCTCCAAGCCAATTGGTTGTGAGAAATCAGTTGTGTCAACCCTGGGAGAACTTCATTGTTGGACTCTGCCTTAAGACTTGAAAGATTGCAAAAGCCTCTGTGCTAGGCTTGGATGGGGCGGAGTCTCAGGGCTGAGCGGACAGCCCTGGCTTCCTGTCAGCCCCTGGGTCTCAGTGTCCCTCGGTAATCGCTGCAGCACTCTCTGTGCAGTCACTCTCATGAGCCTCCAGATCTCTGCCTTTCTGGCTCCCCTGAGTTTCTGTGTATTCTGGGGACCCATATGAGTTTGGGTCTCACCCCAAACTGGGGTTCAGTGCAGTCTCACCTGGATTTCAGCACAATTGGGAGGTTCTGTCTTCCTCCTGCTAGAGAAAGCCAGCAGCACAATCAGCAGTCAGTTCCCTCTGTGCGCTCTTTAGCGCACCTCCAGACCTCTGTCTTTTGTGGCTCCCCAAAGTTTCACTGCACTCCTCCCTTTTCACAACAGTCCAGACTCCCCCGTATGAGTCTCGCCTGGAACTGGGGTTCAGTGCAGTCAGAACCGGGGTTTGGTGCAGTCAGGAGTTTCTGTCTCCCTCCCACTAGAGGAAGCCAGTCAGGCACTCCTGCCGCCTATCCTCTCCACGTGCGTGTCTTCATACCTCAGCTTTTTGCAGCTTTTCTGAGTCTCTGTGAGTCCTTCTCTTTCCTTCTAGTTGTAGAATTTCCACTCAGCCAGCTTTCCTGTGGTTCTGGGTGATGTCTGTTCTGTCTTTTAGCTGTAGTTTTGAAATTGTTGTGCAAAGCAGCAGTTTAGGTGTTCACCTATGCTGCCATCTTGGTTTCTGCTTTCTCATTTTTTTTTTAACTTACCTATGTTTTAATTCTCCTCTTTACCAGGAGTCATTTTCCAATAAATTGAGGCATATATAATTAATCCAATTTACTGTGTTACCTCACCCCACTTAATACCGTTTACCCTTACCCCACAAAAGAACAACACTGCTTAAAGAAGTTTCACATGTATACATCTGTACAATGTTGATTTAATACCATCTTTATAAACTGAAAAACAGTAATAGCAATTAAAAAAACTCATAATCCTGCCACTCAACTGTTATTACTTTCATATATGTTGACTTCATTTTTGTTCACGTATACTATACAACTATTTTATGCAATTGGAATCACAGTTTACAAATATTTTGCATTGTTTTTTTTTTACTTATGATGTAGATTTCATTTTAACCAGTAAGGAAAAAAATTGTGTATTAGTTTATCATGTTGCCAAGCAACTATTTATTTTTAAAGTTTAAACAAGTTGTGTTTTTTTTTTTTTTTTAAATCCTCACCAGAAAATATTTTTTCCATTGATTTTTAGAGAGAGTGGGTGGGAGAGAGGGAGAGAGAAAAAGAAAGAAACATTGATGTGAGACACATCAATTGGTTGCCTCCTGCACACCTTGACCAGGGCTGGGGATGGAATCTGCAATCCAGGTATGTGCCCTTGTGCAGGAATTGAACCCATGGCTCTTTGATCAAAGGGCCGATGCTCTAACTACTTAGAACACTGGCCAGGGTTAAAGTTTAAACAAGTTTAGATTGCCTGAAGTGATTAATATACTGGATGCAAAGACAACGGAGATATTTAACCTTTAAACAATTCCAGAGCCTATTATGTTTTTAAAAATCTTATATACGTATGTTAACTATACCTTAACACACCTGGAAAACACTCTTATGTAACTTAGATAGTTATGTTAAATGTAATCATTTTTTAGTACATTCAAGCCCTAAGGAAGAAAACATCATCAATTCTGAACATAATTTGAGTGCATTCTATAGATAAAAGCTCTGTCCTAGATAATAAGTAAAAAAAATGAATAAGCATTAGTCATACCCTTGAGGGAATCACTGTTTCTTCTTCACCCAAATGAACCAAATTAGCAAAGTGTCCACAATAAACATGATTTTCTTTATCACTTGTTTATTTTATGAAAATAAAAAGTATCACATGCAACATGTGACATACTCATCATGTGATGGAAACAAGGGTTAAAAACATATATAACCTGACTCGCAAGTTGATAATAGTAAGTAATAAATTTTTCAATAAGCAGTGAGCACTCTGGCTGCCAACAACCATTTCTACTCCCATAAAGTCAGTATTTAAAATGAAAAGTTTATCCTTTTCTTGAGAAAAAAAAACACAGCACATTTTCAAACAAGGTCAAAGTAAACTGACCATCAGCCTTCTGAAGGGTTTGGAGGCCATGATTAACAAAGAAGGTTTGGCCATTGAAAAATCACCAACCACCCTTCCAGATGCAGTACAATTTGGTCAAGAGTCATGGCTGCACTGTGTCCATGAAGCATGTACAGCAGCTTGCAGTAAGCAGGTCAGTTTTGAGGGGCCAGGGCTGTAAGGATAGGATTGTTCAAGTGCAGGTCAAACCACACTTGAGGTGAAATTAAGTTAAAATGATACTCCAGGGCTGCCCTATAAAAGAAAAACTGTCAGAGAAGAGAATCCCATAGGTGTTTATGGAGAAGGCAAAGGTGAACATAGTTATAACCATGATGGTAGTAGTGGTGTGGGGTTACTACAGGCAGGCGGAAATGCAGACCCATTGAAATGAAGATTTATACAGGATGAATGCTTGGATATCAGTCTCAAATATATTTTTAGCAACAATCATAGCATCTTCTCCTCTTCTCCATATCATTTCCTGTAACCATCACATAAATGTTTAAAAGGGTGAACAAACTGCACCCTTTTTGATGTTAAGGAGCGCATTAAATGTAATGACTAATGTACCATGGTACTATACTTTCTTGTATTTAAAAACAATGCTGAATCAGGAATACAAAAATCAGAAATATGTCTGTTCACTTACCTTTTCCAGTGCAATCTGGACAACGGATTCGCTTTCTGTGTCTAGGGCAGAGGTAGCCTCATCTAAGATCAGTATCTTTGGGTTTCGAACTAAGGCTCGAGCAATCGCGATTCTCTGTTTCTGTCCTCCACTCATTTGAGTTCCTTTTTCCCCTACTAAGGTATTAAATTTCTAATGGAAAATAGGAAGGAGCATAGAAACAGATCAAATGAAAAGGAAATGACAAGTAATCAGTTATGTTTTAATACCAGCTTAATAACTAATCTAGCTGCTTTTGACCTTTGACTTATTCTTTATAAAAACAAACAATTATTAAATTAAAAAGTCGAGTAAAGAGAGGACCTAAGAAAAATTTGGCTATGGATAAAAGAAATGAGAATATATGATGTATCAAGGATTTTTAATAATTTGAATTTTTAAAGTTTTTAGGTAATTTTTAGAATATATTGCTATCTTTAAAAGAACACTGTGATACAAAAACATACTTAACTACTATTAATATTTATTAGCAATTTCATGCATTACACACAATCTCTGTACTGGATATTCTGAAAAAGAGTATGAAAAAGTTTACTGCAAAAATAAACTTCCCCTCAAAGCATGTTTCAACTGACATCTTCTTTTACTTTTTTGGGGTATAAACATATTTAATCTGGCAAGATTGTTAGTTACTCTTCTTTTTTGTTGTTTCTTCATCAGCCCTGATATAGTCTTACTGATTTTATTGATCTTATCAAAGTACCAGTTTTTGGTTTTAATAATTTTTAAAATGTTTCTCCATATTTTATTTTACTAATTGCTGCTCTAATCTTTATCATTTCCCTCCTTCTGCTTGCTTGGGGTTTGACTTACTATTTTTACTCTAGTTTCTGAAAATGAAAACTTAGTTTATAGATTTTAGATCTTTTTTCTTTTCTAAAATAAATATTTAATGGTATGTTTCTCCCAAGGCAGTGCTTTAACTGTATTCCAGAATTATTGATACAATGCATTTTCATTTTTATTTAGATAAAAAGATTTTTTAAAATATTCCTTTAAAATTTCCTCTTTGAGCTACAGGTGGGTTATTTAAATTCAAATATTTGTGGATTTGTATTATTAATTCTATTATGGGCATATTTTATATATTTTCTTTGAAATTGCAAAGCTATTAATTTTTATGGCCCAGAATATTGTTTATCTCAGTGTACATTTCATGTGCATTTGAGAAGAATGCATTCTGTAATTATTGGAGTATTCTACAAATGTTAGTTAGATCTACTTAGTTGACAGTATTACTCCATTCTATATCCTTACTTTTTGCCTACTTGTTCTATCAAGTATTGGAGACTTATGCTAAAATTGTGGATTTGTCTATTTCTCCTTTCAAATATATCAATTTGCCTCATTCATTTTGAAGCTTGAGGTGCATAAACATTTAAATTATGTTTTCTTGGCTGTTGATCATTTTTTATTTCTTTGTATAGTTAGAGTATGCACTCAATTCTGTGCATATGTTGGAGAGACTCTAAATTTTTCTTGTGAAAAAAATATTGATTTTCATTCTAGTAGGTAATTCAAATATTGATTTAGCTCCTTGCACGTGTGTAATCTTGGTTTTATGATTTGTTCGGAGTAAATCTGTTATAAGTCTTGAAACTTGGCAGGACCCGACCTCCAAGTTATGTCTACTCTGAGGATCTTGTTGTGGAGTGGTTTTAGAACTTGTTAGGGCAGGTCTAGAGCCAGCCTCACTCTAAGGTGTGGTCTTTACTCCTAAGGTGTAGCTTTTATTGGTGTCTCAGCTACATGCCTGGGGTATTTAAAAGGTGTTAATGTGATCTCTCCATTCTGGCTGTGCTGTGCTTTCAACTTCCCCACCATCCTGCTCAACTTCTAGTATCTCCATTCTCCTCACAGCTTTGTATCAGCTGCTCTGGTAAGCCTTGATACTCAAAGATTCCCCAGTTATATCTCCATGGACCTCTGACCCTACCTCAACTCTCAGAGCTCTCAGCTCTGTCTGGATTCCACTTCCCAGAGAAGGGGTCAGAAATTTGCTCTCAGGCAGAGTGCTGCAAAATCATGGACTTACTTCATGAGCGTTCTCTCAGGAATCACAGTTTTATGCTATCTTTCATCCATTGCTTGGAAACAGCTGTCCTATTTTAGCCAGACTTATGGTTGTTTATTGGAAAAGGCTAGCAAGTATTACTTAATCCTAATATAATAATTAAACATATGTATATCACAGAAGTATCACAAAGGTAATGTGGCTTTATATTGAGCATAACTTTTTCAAATATTTCACCTATATAAATTAACCATTTTTGGAATTTTTGTTTATTATTGTACTTATTCTTATTTCTGTGGATTAATATGGTTGTGGAATTTAGTTGCCATCATCATAAACCAATATCTTTCATTTGTTCTTTGGATTATATCTTTAGGATTTACTATTCTCTTTATAGCAAGGGGCATTTTGTGTAACTGTGAGACTTTTAGTAAAAGACATAGTAACTTACAAAGTATAATTTCAGAGGCACCAGAAAGCTCCCTAATTCCAAGTGGGAAACTGAAGATGACTGTTGTTTTGAGAAAAGGAAGTCACTCTAAGTCTCAAAAAGTCAAAGAAAGGAAATCTGTGTTTTTCTGAACCATAAGCCAAAGAATGACCTCAAGTCTTTAATGAGTTTTTTGTCTTAATTATGATACTAAGTAATGGGGATAGGATGTATTTAGCATAACAAAATTTTTCATTAAAAAATGAACAAAATTATGATGATTCATGGAGGACAGTTTGTAACACATACTCATTAAAATGCAATTTTGTTATTATTTCCTTCAGGGATGATGGACTTTTGTCTGTATTTTAATTTCAAATCTTATCCTTTCATATTTCACAGGATACTCCTCACAACAAATTCAGTGATACTGATGAACAAATACTTTAAAAATGCAAATAAGTGATTTTACAGCAATCAATTCTAAATACCCATTAAGAAATGTCCTAATACCAAGATATTAGTCTATCATGTCTATTTCCAAGTATAATTTCATATTTAATCTCCAATATTAGCTTCTAAAAAATAATCTGTTATTCTTTTGCCTAATCACAGAACCAAATATGAACATTTTTTGTGACATTCCTACTCTTAGCCACAAGATGGCCTTGCAAATCAACATTTTTGAGATATCATTTCTCTGCTTTGTCTCATATAATCTTTGTTTTATATTTTCATTTACAGTGAGAACCAATTAGAACCAAATCTGAATTTTAAAATTTCATTGATGTATTTTTTTGGTTGTTACCATGCTATCTCATTTATAGATGTTTCATCTAGAACAACTAAAAAATGAATCACATTTTCCTGCTCTGTAGAAGTTATTGCTTTTTTCATTTCATTTTGGGATATTATAGGATACAGGCTATATAATGTACTTACGTTGGGAAATTCCATTATAAAATCATAAGCATTTGCTTCCTTTGCTGCTTTTTCAATCTCTTCATCAGTCACGCCTTCTCGGCCATATTTAATATTGTTATTAATGGTAGTCCCAAACAAAATAGGCTCTTGGCTGACCACTCCAATATGTTCTCGATAATGCTGTACATTTAAAGTTCTGATGTCATTCCCATCCACTGTGATCTGCCAATCAAAGGAATGGGTCATGTGGTGTTACCTTTCACTTCTCTGATTTTAGTCTTTTTTACTAATCTAAAATATAAGCTGAGAAGCACGGTATGTCAGAAGTCAAAGACTGACTATATTTTGATAAAATATTTATAGCATTTATATTGTTAAGAGACTTTTTCTGTTAAATAGGAACAAACAGAATATAAAAAAAAAACTGGCTTCAAATCTTGCCATATCATCTAAACATCTTTATTCTAAGATCCACAAACTAGATATAGCCGCTGTCATTGTATAGATATATGTAACAAATTTCAGTTTAGTTATTTTAAGACTGATATGATCTTTCATTCCCCCCCCCCCTAGGAATTATCCTTCTTTACTTCTCTTCAACATCCTATTTATTGCAAAATAATAAATGGTCTTATCCAGAGATAGTACCATTACCTATTACCCCAACATATCCCAATGACAGAATCCAATGTTTGATAAATATAACTTATAGAGTCTCTTTCTCACCAACTATGGTATTTTTGCAACTGCTTTATATACAGAATTATCCAATAATTTATTTAACATTAGCATGGATACGTGAGTGGGGTGCTGAAGATTCTAAATGAAGACTTACTTAGAAGTCAAATTTAAATGAAATCAGGCTATTGGAGAAGAGATTTTCTTTTAAAAAGAACAATTGGAAATTTGAATAGAAGCATTAAAAATTATGGTCCTGTGACTATCATAGTCTCATTCTATATGCTATGTACAAGGGTGAGAAAATTAAATGCAACATTATGGATGACAGCAAAAAATGAGAGAGCATATTCTCCACAGATGTCAATCTTGTGGGATATTATGAGAAACTGAAATTCTTGGTAAGTTCTGGGTACTACAACTTACTTTACTATTTATTTTTTATTTATTTTTATTGTTATTATTTTTTAATGTATTACATGTGTTTACATATCTTCCCATTGCCCTCCCCCCCACGCCACTCCCATGAATGCCCTAACCCCCTAGTGTCTTACATCCATTGGCTATGCTTATATGCATGCATACAAGTCCTTTGATTGATCTCTTATCTACCCCATCTCTCTGTAACCTTCTCACTGTAAATTGACAGTTTGTTTGATGCTTTACTGCCTCTGTATCTATCTTTTTGTTCATCAGTTTATAATGTTCTTTATTATCCATAAATGAGTGAGATCATGTGGAATTTTTCTTTCATTGAATAGCTTATTTCACTTAGCATAATGCTCTCCAGTTCCATCCAAATGATAAGAATGGTTGCTCCAAATGGTTAGAATCCCTTCTTTTTTATGGCAGCATAGTATTCCATTGTGTAGATGTACCATAGTTTTCTGATCCAGTCATCTGCTGACAGATACCTAGACTGTTTCCAGATCTTAGCTACAGTAAATTGTGCTGCTATGAACATAGGGGTGCATATATCCTTCTGATTGGTTTTCCTAGGAATAGGATTACTGGGTCAAATGGGAGTTCCATTTTTAGTTTTTTGAGGAAACTCCATACTGTTCTTCACAGTGGCTGCACCAGTCTGCATTCCCATCAGCAGTGTACAAGGATTCCTTTTTCTCCGCATCCTCACCAACACTTGTCCTTTGTTGATTTGTTGATGATTGCCATTCTGACAGGTGTGAGATGGTATCGCATTGTTGTTTTGATTTGCATCTCTTAGATAATTAGTGACTTTGAGCATGTTTTCATGTGTCTCGTGGCCTTCCTTCTGACTTCTTTTGAAAAGATTCTATTTAGGTCTGTTGCCCATTTTTTTATTGAATAATTTTTCTTCCTTTTATTAAGTTGTATAAGCTGCCTGTAGATGTTGAAGATTAAACCTTTATCAGTGATAACATTTGCAGATATGTTTTCTCATACAGTATGCTTTCTTGTTGTTTTGTTGATGGTTTCTTTTGCTGTGAAAACTTTTTATTTTGATGTAGTCCCATTTGTTTATTTTTTTCTTTAGCTTCCATTGCCCTAGGGGCATTATCAATGAAGAAGTTCCTTTGGCATATGTCTGAGATATTGCTGCCTGTGGATTCCTCTAGTATTTTTATGGTTTCCAGCTTATGTTTAAGTGCTGTATCCATTTTGAGTTTATTTTTGTGTATGGTGTAAGTGGGTGGTCTAATTTCATTTTTTTGCATGTATCTGTCCAATTTTCCCAACACCATTTATTGACGAGACTATCTTGACTCCATTGTATGTTCATGCCTCCTTTGTCAAATTGAGCATAGTGGTTTGGGTCGATATCTGGGTTCTCTAATCTATACCATTGATCTATATGTCTGCTCTTGTGCTAGAATCAGGCTGTTTTGAGAACAGTGGCTTTATTCTTCTTTCTCAGGATTGCTGTGGCTATTCAAGGTCTTTTTTTGGTTTCAGATGAATCTTTGGAGCGTTCTTTCTAGGTGTGTGAAATATGCTTTTGGTATTTTAATGGGGAGTGCATTGAATCTATAGATTGCTTTGGGTAGTATAGACAGTTTAATAATGTTAATTCTCCCAATCCATGAGCATGATATGCTCTTCCATATGTTTATGTCTTCCTCTGTCTCTTTTTTCAGTGTCCCGTAGTTTTCTGCATATAGGTCTTTTACCTCCTTAGTTAAGTTTATTCCTAGGTATCTTAATTTTTTTGGTGAAGTGGTAAAGGGGATTGCATTTTTTGTCTGTCTTTCTGTAAATTCACTAGTAGTGTATAGAACTGCCATAGATTTCTTGGCGTTAATTAATCCTGCTACATTGCTGAATTCATTTATTAAGTCTCTTTTTTGATGGAGTCTTTTGGGTTTTTTATGTACAATATCATGTCATCTGCAAATAAGGACAGTTTTACTTCTTTTGCAATTTGGATGCCTTTTATTTCTTCATCTTGTTTTATTGCAATGACTAATACTTCTAGTACTGTGTCAAACAGGAGTGGTGAGAGTGGGCATCCCTGTCTTGTTCCTGTTCTTAGAAGAAATGGTTTTAGTTTTTGCCCATTGAGTATGATATTAGCTGTGGGTTTATCATATATAGCTTCTATTGAGTTGAGGTATGATCCTTCTATTCCCACTTTTTTTTTTAAATCAAGAAAGGGTGTTGGATTTTGTCTAATGCTTTTTCTGCATCAATTGATATGACTATGTGATTTTTATTTCTCATTTTGTTTATGTGGTGTGTCACATTTATTGATTTGCAGATATTGTATCATCCTTGCATTCCTGGGATAAATCCTACTTGGTCATGGTGTATGATCTTTCTGATGTACTGCTGGATCCGATTTGCTAGAATTTTGTTGAGGATTTGGCATCTATGTTCATATGAGAGATATTGGTCTGTAATTCTCTTTCATTGTGTTGTCTTTATCTGGTTTTGGTATTAGGGTGATGCTGGCTTCATTGAAGGATCTTGGAAGTGTTCCTTCTTCTTGAATTTTTTGGAATAGTCTGAGGAGGATAGGGTTTAGTTTTTCCTTGAATGTTTAGCAAAACTCCCCTGTGAAGCCATCTGGCCCAGGGCTTTTGTTTTCTGAAAGCTTTTTGTTTTCTTCCATAGTTAGTGGTCTACTGAGATGTTTAGATTCTTCCTGATTGAGTTTTGGAAGGTTATATTTTTCTAGGAATATGTCCATTTCCTCCAGGTTGCTCAGTTTGTTGGAATAGAGTTGTTCATAGTATTTTTTAACTATTGTTTGTATTTTGGTGGGGTCTATTGTTATTTCATCTGTTTCATTTCTGAGTTTATTTTGATCCTTTCTCTTTGCTTCTTGGTGAGTCTGGCTAGCGGTTCATCAATCTTGTTTATCCTTTCAAAGAATCAGCTCTTGGTTTATTGATCTTTTTTATTGTTTCTTTGGTCTCTTTGTTGTTTATCTCCATTCTGATATTTACTATTTCCTTCCTTCTGCTTACACTGGACTTTTCTTGTTGCTTTCTTTCTAGCTCTTTGAGTTGTAGGGTTAGATGATTTATTACCATTGCTTCTTCTTCTTTTTTTTTTTTTGTAGTAGCCTTATAGAGCTATGAACTACCCTCTCAATTTTGCTTTGTGTCCCATAGCTTTTGGATTGTTGTGTTTTCATTATCATTCATTGCCAGGATATTTTTTATTTCTTCATTGATCTCTCAGGTGACCCAGTTGCTGTTTAATAGCATTTTTAGTCTCCATGTGTTTGATTTTTTTTGTATTATTTTTATTGTAGTGGAGTCTCAGGGCTTAAAGAACCGCCTTGCCTTCCAGTTGGCCCCGCCTCCCACAGCCCCCAAGTCTCACGTGACTGGGTAATTGCTGGAGTGGTTCCTGTGCGCGTGCTCATGCTCTCTCTCTCGCAGTGCCCCTAGATTGCTGCCTTTCCAGCTCCTCTGCGCTCCAGGACCACACGAGTCTGGGTCCCCAGGGTTTTGCCTGAGTCTGGGGTTTAGTGGAGCTACAAGTGACGCAGTTGGGAGGATATGTCTGCTGCCCACTTGGGAATGCCAGCGGCACAATCAGCAGTCGGTCCTCTGTGCAGTGCCATGCGCACCACCAGACTTCGGATCTTTTGTGACTCCCCTAAATTCCCGTGCACTTCTCCCTTTTCACAGTCCAAACTACCCCCACTATGAGTTTCAGCTGGATCTGGGGTTTAGTGTCAAAGGATAAGGGGTTCAATGCTGTTGGGAGTCTCCGTTTCCCTCCTGCCAGAGAAAGCCAGCCAGGTACTCGGGCACCCGCTCTCTCAGCGTGCGCGTCCCCATACCGCAGCTTTTTGCAGCTCCTCTGGGTCTCTGTGAGCCCCTCTCTTTCCTTCTAATTGTAGAATTTCCACTAAGCCAGCTTTCCTGTGGTTCTGGGTGCTGTCCGTTCTGTCTTTTAGTTGTAGCTTTGAAATTGTGCGAGGCAGCATGTAGGTATTTACCTATGCCACCATCTTGGATTCTCCTTGCCAATTTAATTATAATGTGCCTTGGTATTGGTCTTTTGGAGTTCATTTTGCTTGGGACTCTGTGAGCTTCTTGGATTTGTGTGGGTTTTTTCTTTCCTTTATCAGGGAAGTTTTCTGTCATTATTTCTTCAAACAGATTTTCTATTCCTTGCTCAGTTTCCTCTCCTTCTGGAACCTATATTATCTAGATGTTGTTTTGTTTTGTGTTGTCCCAAATTTGCCTTTGGCTCTCCTCCTGCTTTTTAATTTTTTTGTTCTAGAAGCTGTTCCACTTGAGTATTTTTTCCTACCTTGTCTTCTAGCTGCGGACCTCTGCTTCTTCTAGTCTACTTTTGATGCTTTCCATTGAATTCCTTATAGTAGTGATGTCATTTTTCATTTCTTTTTGGGTCTTCTTCATTTCCTGTTGGTTTTTCATTTTCTCTTGGTTCTTACTCATACTGTCAAAATTGTCTTCCATTCTTTTCAGTCACCTCATGATCTTTTCTCTAAATTCTTTCTCTGTCAGGTTGCTTGCCTCCATTTCATTTACTTCCTTTTTTGGTGATGCCTGCTTTTCTTTCATATGCAGACTGTTTCTTTGTCTGCCCATGGTCTCTTCTCCTGGTGTCTGGCTATGCAGTTCTCTGTCTCCTTATCCCAGGTGAAATCTAACCTTTCCGTGTGGTGTGTGGAGCTCCTCTGACTCTGAGTGTTTGCACCAATTTGGGACTGGTGTTCTGGGGCTCGTAGCTGTTTGGTGGGTGCTGCAGTTGTAGATTTTCAAGCTTCTGATAACATCTATTTTTCCCTTCAAGATGGTGCAGTCTCTACATCTGAGCTGGTGGCTCTGGGAGAAAATCCCAGCAGCAGTGCTGGTGCCTTGTCAGGGAAGCCTCATTCAGCAGTCCCCCACCTTCTCCTGGAATATAGCTGTCCTTAACTCGCCAACAAACACTCCCAGTGCAACCATCAGCTGTTCTCTCTGTCTGCTATGGGACAAGGCTAGGGACACTTCTGTCTATTGTGCTATCATTTTTTTTTTCACTATGCTACTTTTCTGTACAGCATTTCATACTTACTATATAACTTATTTATTGTCTGTCTCTACTTATTAGAATGTAAACTTGATGAGGGCAGAGGTGTTTTTTTAAAAATATATTTTATTGATATTTTACAGAGAGGAAGGGAGAGGGAGATAGAGTTAGAAACATCAGTGAGAGAGAAACATCGATCAGCGGCCTCCTGCATACCCCCTACTGGGGATGTGCCTGCAACCAAGGTACATGCCTCTGACCGTAATCGAACCCGGGACCTTTCAGTTCTCAGGCCGACCCTCTATTCACTGAGCCTAACCTGTTAGGGTGGCAGAGGTTTTTAAAAAATATATATTTTATTGATTTTTTTTTTTTACAGAGAGGAATGGAGAGAGAGAGAGATAGTTAGAAACATCAATGAGAGAGAAGCATCGCTCATCTGCCTCCTGCACAGCCCCTACTGGGGATGTTCCTGCAACCAAAGTACATGTACTTGACTAGAATCGAACCCGGGACCTTTCAGTCCACAGGCCGATGCTCTATCCACTGAGCAAAATAGGCTTTGGCAGGGCAGAGGTTTTTGTGCTTTGTTCACCAATATATTCCCTGGCCCTACATGAGTGACTGGCACATAGTAAGTGCTCAGAAATATTTATTGAATGAATGCATATGTAGGAAAGAAAACAATATTGCTTCTCTTGGAGCTCCCCTGTTAAAAATTAAAAGGTAACATAGCTGTAAGATCTTTGTAATAGGTGGTATTTCCAAATCTCACTGTGTAGATTGTCCATAATATTGGTAGGTGCACTTACAAAGCCGTCTTGGGGATCATATAACCTCTGCAGAAGTTGGATTGCTGTACTCTTCCCACTGCCATTGGGGCCAACCAAGGCTACTGTCTCTCCAGAATTAATCTTGAGATTCAGACCTTTCAGAATCTATTGGAATGCACGGGAAGAAATTCCATAAAATAAGGTTAAATGAAAATATGTTTTATATATTTTCATAATTTAATATAAAACAAATTCCTCAGTGGTTCCTAAAAACAAATTTAGATCTTGTTTGTTTATATATATAATCTACATAATTTTGAAAAATAATAGTAAAAGAATCTCTCCTCTCTCTATATAAAGAAGAAATATAAATGAAGAGTACTTATTAAATATTAACTAGCCACAGCAAACTATATTTTCAGCTGAAATATTTTATATGAATTTCATGACTAGTAGTTAGTGAAAATTTTACTTTTAATTTGCAATAACTGAATGAAATCTTGCCAGATATCTTGGGGAGCTATTTAAGTAATTTCATTTTTAGAATATCTAACATTATTGCAAAACATATTCTAAAGTAAAACAACTGTTGAAACTTTTTAGGGACTCCCCTGAATAAGATTCCACCAATAGAAACACTGCTTCTCCTAGTGGTGGATCCCGTGGAGACATTTCAGCTTAGGGGAAGCACTTTAAAATTGCCTCAGTAACCAGGGATTGAAACCAGTGTTTACTGGCAGTGTTCCCAGAACCTGCAAATTGGGAGAAACCTCCCAAATGACAATAGCAATCCTGTTGAGAAGTTCTCACCTATCTTTGCTTGCATTTGTATGTATTTAGCCCAAGTATGGGAATCTTTCTTTGGATTCCCTCACTTTGATCTCTCCATTTGTAAAGAGACAGACCCTTTAAATAGCCAAACATAAAATCTTCAAAGGACCAGGCCGAGAAAAATTCTTTAGAGGAGGTGAGAAATCAGAACCCCCAGTGGGAGCACCTCCTGCCCCACCTGCACTTTTACTCTAGAGTAGGTTTCTGTTCTTTCCCAGAAGAATTTGTGTTTTATTTAAAATGAGTGAAATTGTTCTTTTTAAAAATTCTTCAGCTTATTGAACAGAGCTATGTTTCAAAAGTTCATTTTAAAAACAGTTGCTTAAAACACAGAGAGCAATTTACTCTGCAAAATAAAAGCACAATCGGTGCTTGTTTCCAGAAAGACAACCCAAGTGTAGTTGCAAAATGGAGTCAATCCTCTGTTTATGTTAAGAAAAATGGAAAAAGACAGTACTACTGTTATAATGGTAATTAAGTAACAAGAAATTAAAAAAAGAAAAAAAGCTTTGAAAAGAGAATTTGAATCAAAGTCTTAGAGAAAAATAAGTAAACTGGAGTATGTAGATCTTTTTTGACACAAATTATACAGTCGACATTTGTATACATACTTTAAAATGCATTACTAGTATAGTTTGATAATGTGCAATTTTATTAATTTCACTTAAAATCATGTTCTTTTTCTATGAAATAGGTATTTGTTAGTAGTTACTCTTTGCATTCTTCAACTACTCTTTTGGGGAAATAAATAATGAAATGAAAGGAGGAAAGCAATAGAAGAGACTTATTTTCTCAAGAATTTGTCAAAGGCTGAATGACATAAGAAGGATAAACTGTATTACATGTGCATACACGAGTGTGTTTGTGTGTGTGTGTAAAAGTGAGAAGGGAAGTAACTGAGGCACAAATGCTGGTACAGTAAAAGCCCTAGGAAAGAGAGAAATGAAATACAAAACCAATGCATAATTCTCCCAGGTTAGAAACTAGAATAAAATGAGTTATGCTGGGTGGATAACATCCAGGGACCACCAATAGGTGGCACCATCAATCCAAGATATTTTGGTGTGCTCCCAAATCCAGAGTGAAGAAATCCCAGGGAGTTGAAAATGCTTTAGTAGCTGAGTATAGAAAAGAGGCTGCAACATGTAACTAGCTCATCCAGGGTTATCTGTCCATTACTGATCTTTCTTTCCTTCCTCCCCCCTCCCCCCGCACCCCTTTCCTCTTTCTCTCTGTCTCTCTTTTCAAGTCTCTGAACAAAGTGGTTAATTTTAGCCAAACTGATTCCAAATTATTTTATAAGAGGAGATCTTAGCCAGTTGGTGATAACATAAGAAAACTGTACAATTCTGTAATTAATTTTAACCCACCTTGACAGATGGTCTTGATGGATAACTGAAAGAAACATTTTTAAATTCCACAGTTCCTTCTATGCATGTGGGTTTATAACCTGTTGTTGAAAAATTATCTATAGCAGGTTCCTTCGAAAAACAAAGAGAATGCTATAAATCTTCAAGGCCATAAGTTGACAAATCACTACTTTCTATAGTATAGTTTAAAGATGATTTTCTTTTATAATGTTTTCCTTTTTGCTTGAAGGGCACTGATTAGACATGAAGGTTTTAATAAAACAATCTCCTTGTAGAAGAATTAAAATAATCTTTCCATAGTCAATTGCCCAACATGAATTTTGCCCCTCTTTTTGTTTTGTTTCCTTATTGCAGCAACACTAGTTATATTTCAAAATAATCAGAAGTCTTACCTTGTCAATAACCTGAAAAATATTAAAGGCAGCTCCTCGGGCTATAGTGAAGGTTTCAAAGTTAGGGGCTGCTGTCCCAATGCAATAACTACTATGAATTACACTAAAGAAAACCTAAAAGAAAAAAAAATAGTATTTATCTTTCTTCAGTTATATAAGAGAGACAACTGAATAAAGTATATAGTTGGTTAAGACTCAGACAGATATCAGAAAAATGATGTAGAAGGGGATGGAAGCTGCTGTCAAATATAAAGGAAACAAGTTAATCCAAGTATATTTGTCCTTTTCCTAATGTGGAACAACTTTTGGTTGTCCCATAATCCCGTCATTATCACCTGGGAAGTCTGAGCAGAAAAACTGGCTTACAGATGAGTGCCTGTCATACCTGACCCTGGCTGACTGAGGAGGTGAGTTGCACTTCCCTCCTTGTTGGTCAACCCCTTGATCTTTAAAGAGAAGGATGTGTTTGATTTTACTATCTTAGAGACATTATACTATTTCTGTCCCAACTCTTATCAACTCTTGTCTTACTGAACATTTTCAGACAGATACATCTCTGTAAAAATTTAAATAAGGAAAGAACCCCACAAGCTAGGTGCTATTTTCCCTACTTATAGATGAAGAAACTGAGGTATAGCAAGTCATTTGCCCAAGTCACCCATAAATTCTACACGCTGAAGTTTCATTTATATGAAATAAATGAGTTGCTTAAAGACTTTACTATGGAAGTCTCAAATTCAGAAGATGATTTTAGCTGAGGAAAAGAGAAATCTATATAGAATAGGAGAGCCATACATAAACTGAAATATATAGACCGGATCAATTCAGTTCAGCAAAGCAAATAGTTCTTAATCCTGAAATGATCTGTTGATTGTTGAAACTTGGGAAGTGCCAGAAGCCAATTCCAGCATGTCAGCAAGGGTTGAATCATCTGGGAATGACTAAAGACATTTCCCTAACCCTGAAAAGGATGCATTAAATTGATTATTTGCTGCCAGACAGCTCAGGGCATCTTAATCTACATGTTATTGCTCCTATTGGCCAAACACCTGAACAGCCAAAGGCAATTCCCCAATCTGACAATGCTTCTGTAGTGAAACTCTACCCTTTGAAGTGTATTTCTCCACCTTGCCTTAGGACAGATTGTGTGAATAAAATGCAAGGGGTCCTGATATAAGGAGAATTTGGTTTCTTCAGCCAGGCTTCTCTCTCCCCATTTCCCTCCCTCTCCCCCCACTATATGCCTTTTAAAATTATGTTTCATCTCTGGACTCTTATTTAATTTACATATAGCCCCCTTCTCTACAACCCTTCTAGATTCCAGATCAAGACCACTGGTGTTAAATGACACCCAATGTCCAGCAGAGAGGATAACTGAGTAAGTCAAATTTAAAGCATAATCCTTAAGAGTTTAAATAATTCTAAATTGTAATATGGATAATTTAGAATTATTTATACAGTCTGATTTTATTTGTTTGTTTAATTGCTCACAGGATATGATCATTGATTTTGGAGAGAGAGCAACATGAATGTGAGAGAGAAACATTTATCAGTTGCCTCCCATATGCGCCCTGCCTATGGATCAAACCCACAACCTAGGAATGTGCTCTGACTGGAAATCGAACCTGCAAACTTCTTGATGTATGGGACAATGCTCTAACCAATTGAGCCATTGGCTGGGGCTAATCTGTTTTAAACATGCCTATATGTGGAAAGAACAGAGGACAGGAGAGTCCAATCTATAGAATATTTCCAGAGGGAAGACATTTAGCAAGGTGAAAGTAGAATGCCATTTTATCTCACCAAGACTGAAAGAAAGAAGTCTCACTAGACATTGGCCTTTTTGACTACTAGATTAAGAAAACTCTGTCTCCCAGAGTTTTCTTAAATTATTCTTCTAAAAGTGTGATGCTTTTAGAAGATATGCTGAATGAATATAACCTGCGATTCATAACTAAAATTTAAAGCTATATACAAATCATTTAAAGGAAACAAGTATTCCTATGTTTACTAAAAATATTCACATTTGAATATTAAATATTATTCAAAGAGAATTTTTTATTATACTCTTAAATAATAAAAAATGTATGTAGGCCAGTTACTTTTGTTCTCACATACAACTTACAGCAAGGACAGTTCCGATGGTATAACCAGGTTCTCCATTCAGAATCAAGGAAGTTCCATACCAGAAAGTGAGTCCATAGGTTCCATTCATAAAAAAGTACACAGCACCAAGGGAGAGTTTTGAAGCTATAGTCTTTTTAATGCCAACATCCTTTGCATCTTTTAGATTGTATGCATATCTTTAAAAGACAAAACATAATATAATAGCCTTTGGAGGAAAAAATAAAACCAAGCATATATTATCATAATTAAATGAACAGACCTTTGAATTTCTTTCTCTTGGGCCCCAAAGGCTATGACTGTTCGGATTGATGACAAAACTTCTTCTGCCACAGCTCCAGCTTTGGAATAGGCATTTAATTCCTTATTGGTCAATGAGATGACTATCTGTAATAAACCATAACCACACTTAACCAAAGAACGACCCAGGGGTAGTCTGCCAGCAGTGGTCAGTGTGCATCATGGCTACTGGTCATTCTGCAGTTTGGTCAATTTGCATATTAACCTTTTATTATATAGGATTATTGCAAAGGTACTTAATATCACTTAATCTAACCTTGTTGTTTACAAATGAGGAAACCAATGGCCAGATTTTTAAAAATTCATTTCAGAGAGGAAGGGAGAGGGAGAGAGAGATAAAAAATAAATGATGAGAGAGAATCATAATCAGTTAATACAACAATAGCAGAACTTAGATTCCCCACTGCTATTCTTTTTAAACAACTTGTCTACCTCACTTCCCTGGGCAGTTAAGTTAAAGATTTGATCTTAGCAACATACTGTGGGTAATCTTTCTCCTAAGAGGTCCTAATTTCAAATAAGAGTTTGACAGGAGTTACCAGGTCAACACTCGAAGTCACACTAAATAAAGATTTGCTATGTAAACATTTGGGTCTATTGTTAAGGAATTATTAACCATAAAATATTATCATTGTTAAAAATTCTTGTTTGGTTGACTTTGTATATTGCTAGAAAATACACTCAGTGAATTTTATGGGGTTGATTTTCATAATGAATAATTAGCTTTGCAAAATTAAGAACTCTATCTATCCCTTAAGAGTACACTATGCCTCAAATCTAGGAGATCAGTATGCACATTGGTAGACTTGCCAAAAACATAATTTGGAGAGAGCTATTAGGGATATACTGGTTGTTTTTAGACTCCACAAAGAACATTGGTTTCAAGGTTTGGCTTTAAATAGGTTCATATCTTGTGATATACTCACAGTATAACAGTGCTAAAACTATAATTTAAAATGCACATACAGCCAAGACCAGTTTGGCTCAGTGGATAGAGCGTCAGCCTGCAGACTGAAAGGTCCCAAGTTCGATTCCAGTCAAGGGCATGTACCGTGGTTGTGGGCACATCCCCAGTGGGGGGTGTGTAGGAATCAGCTGATCGATGTTTTTCTCTCATTGATGTTTCTAGCTCTCTGTCCTTCTCCCTTCCTCTCTGTAAAAAGTCAGTAAAATATATTAAAAAAAATAAATAAAATGCACATACATAATTTATTAAAAACTTTAAAGAGGTTTACATAGTACATAAAAATAGACATTAGTAAACATTAGTAAACATTTTAAATATAATTCAGAGCCTTATTAACATTTTAAACTTTAAATGGCTGACATAAAAAAGTGTTTGAATATTTACTGTTTTAACAGGATTTTCTCATTCTGTTCTAGTGAAATAAACTGCAATACATTTATCTGGGAATTTAGAACACTAGGCACTCCCAGCATCGGATGTATCCAGGCACAATACTTTATCCATACTATAATGTGAAGTTGCATTAGGCTGCTAAATGAAGATGAATATTTTTTAATGTAAGATTCTAAAACCAGCCTCACCATAGCCAAATAACTTGAGGATAGAATGGTGCTTAACAGTAAATAAAATCAAAAGTAATTTTGATGTATAATGTCCCTTTCTATTTGAGACATAAAAAATGAACAGAAATGCCTTTCTGACACTCAGTAAAACACCTCATCCCCATTCCCACTGCTAGTTACATTAGCCATCTTACCTACCCTAGAACACATGGCCGCCGAAGCAATTATAAGAGGAGACGTAGACAAAGTCACCAGGGTGAGTTTCCAGCCCTTCACCACGCCGATCACCAGGCCAATTGAAAATGTAGACAGGTTTTGAAACAACAGAGCAATCTTGTCTCCAATACCATCATTGATTTTGTTGATGTCACTGAAACAAAGAAATGCAGCAGATTTGTTTATATGTCAGATATGAAAACAAAACTGATGGGCTATACGTGCATACTCTTACTCAGTTATTCGAGTGTTCAGTTCACTGATGTCACAGCTGTCAAACCAGCTGATGTCCTGGGCCAAAACGGAATGAAAAAACTCTTTTCGAATCCTCTTGGTCTGTCTTGCTGCAGTCATAACCCAAAAGGAAATTTGTATGTAGCCAAAAACCAAAGCAGTGACTCCTATTCCAACATAATATAGGGTCAACCTGAAAAAGGTGATCAGAAATGTTAGTGAGATGCAAGAACAACTTTTCTCTTGTCACCAAAGAAACCCCAAACCTCCTTACTACACCCCCAAACCCAAAAGAGCCTGCCACATTTGTGCTGAATGACTGGGGAGGAGAATAGAGACATCTTCAGCCCATGTTTTCTCTCAGTAGCACTTCTACATGGAGCATGTAACATAGACATACTAAAAGTGGAACGTTTAATACTAGTAAGTGGGTTAGCACTTAAAAATCAGATTTAAGAGGACATAGATCCCTGATAAATTTCACTGATTGCAAATTGAGTGATGCTGCAACACATACTATCCAGAGGTCATAAAATATAACTAGTTGTGGGTAACTCTTTAACCAGTTACTCAGTTCTAAGAGGCACTCAGAAGGCCTGCATAGGATATCTAGACCCAATGGGATGGTGTCTAGGCTTATTGAAAGAGGGGAAAAGATAGCTCTCAAGAGCTCTGTGCTCAAACTATTGAAGTGGATGTTATATGTGTGTGAAGAAGTGTAGTAAAGAGCAGAGTGTGGTGCTATATTAATTTAATTCAACCCAAAATGATTGGTGAGAATTGATGGGCCTGGCATCTTCCCTCAGGCTTGCAACTGATGGGCTGTGGTGTTCTGACTAAATCTTGCCGAGGAGTGGACATCTAGAAGTTACAGATTCTTATTAAGTAGGTTTATTAGGAGGCAGAGCGTGTGGAGAGGGGAATCACTGGTTTAGATTCTTGGCTCCTAGAAGATACTGTCTCATTGAGGTAGATACAGATTGAGAGGGAAAAGACCAAGAGATTTTCAGCACTGCAATGATACAGTTACTTGGTTACCAATGAGGGATTGAGCAAGACAGAAAGGACTAGGAATAATGATATATCTTGTTGTCACAGTTGTCATGAAAAGGCAGGAGAATAGTGGCAAGAATGAGGAAGAGAGAGGGGAGAGCACAATAATTTTCTTGAACATAAAGGTGCTAGGCAACTAGGACCCCAGTCAACATTGGTGTAGGCAGGAGCCGATGTGTGACTGGTGTGGCCCCACTGGTGCTTTTATTTATTATTTATTTATTTTATTTGATAAATCTTTATTGTTCAAATTATTACAATTGTTTTTCTTTTTTCCCCCCATAGCTCCCCTCCATCTGGTTCCCACCCCTCCCTCTGACCTCACCTCCCTCCCCCATTGTCCTCACCCATAGGTGTATGATTTTTGTCCTCTCTCTCCCTGCACCCCCCTCACCCAATTTCCCCCTGAGAATTGTCAGTTCACTCCCTTTCTATGCCCCTGATTCTATTATATTCACCAGTTTATTCTCTCAGTGATGCTTTTAGAGGAAGACCTGTCCTACTGGAACTGAGAATAAGGGAGACAATCTATGGAGGAAGAAGACTTAGA
This sequence comes from Lasiurus borealis, assembly GCA_004026805.1. Taxonomy (NCBI): domain Eukaryota; kingdom Metazoa; phylum Chordata; class Mammalia; order Chiroptera; family Vespertilionidae; genus Lasiurus; species Lasiurus borealis. The sequence continues at coordinate 23,346 of PVJN01013963.1, read as the reverse complement.
TGGATTTAGGCACTGGGGGAAGAGGGGTTATTTTTAAATAGAAGTTGTTGGTCTGAGTCAAAAGGAACTATTTTGCTAAGCTTTGTGATAGGAAAAATGTGCCTGGTCTGTGTGATATGACTTGGGTGTGAAAACACTGTCTTAGAAGAAGGAGCTGAAGGAGTCTAACAGTGGGAATGCTTACAATTTACCAACAGAAATCTCACTGGGGGAATAAAAGTGGTTCTGAAGTGGTTCTGTAACCATTAGAGTTGCTTTGGATTTGTAATCAAAACAGTTTTATGATTTGTCTTTGACTATTCACAGATAATTGCAAATTCTGGTTTTATAATCCCAAGTCATTTTACATTTGCTTTTCCAAAATTTATTAAATTGGAATTTTTAAATTTTATATATATATAGCAAGCTTATCACAATATTTGACAGAGAGAATTCTTTATTTTATTTTTCTTTATTGATTAAGGTATTACATATGTGTCCTTATCACCCCACTGCCCCCCTTCTCGCCCCATACACACACACTCATGCTCTCACCCTCCTGGTGTCTGTGTCCATTGGTTAGGTTTATATGCATGCATACAAGTCCTTTGGTTGATCTCTTCCCTTTACCCCCACCCTCCTCTACCTTCCCTCTGAGGTTTGACGGTCTAATTGTTGCTTCTCGAATGAGAGAATTTTTGTTAAAACCTATAAATAACCAAAATTAAACCTCCATGAGAAAAAATGAAGTGCACTAAAGTAAAAATTTAGGTTTCCCGAATAAGACATCTAGAGTATGTCTCCCTTACATTATTAGCAGTAATTAGGATTTTAAAAATCCTCATCCAAGGATATGTTTTCTTAATTTCAGAGAGAGGAAAAGGGAGGGGAGAAGGGAGAGAGGAAAAAAGACAGAGAGAGAAACACCGATTGTTTACCTTCTATAAGTAACCCACCCAGGATCAAACTCACTACCTAGGTATGTGCCCTGACTGGGGTTCAAACCCACAAACTTTTGGTGCACAGGATGATGCTCCAATCAACGGAGCCATCTTGGCCACGGCAAAAATTAGTATTTAAACATACAGTAGATCCTTGGGTTACAACGGAAATCTGTCCCTACAGTGCAATGTAATGCACCCATCTACCTAAGCACCTACACCATTCAGGTGGAGCACATACACAGCAGTAATAAAGTGAAACAGTAAAAAACATTTAAAAGAAAGATAACAATTCCTGACCTTTATTTGTGGTAAATAAATAATAAAAAAGCACATATGTACAAATGAAGAAACTTTTTTTTAATATATATAAATAAATGGGAGGTGGTGATGTAATCACTAAACAATATATATCTAGTCCAACGTAACCTGAGGAATGCCTGCATCTACTTTTAGAATTTCTTAATACTTTCATTTGGAAAAGTTCCACTGGCATTCCAGAGATGGAGACAGAGATAACATGCCTAGCTAAAGCAGATGTAGCCATGTCAGGCTAGTGTGGCTCAGTGGTTGAGCACTGACCCATGAACCAAGATGTCACTGGCTCAATTCCTGGTCAGCCTGGGTTTCAAGCTCAGTCCTCATTAGCAGGTATGGAGGAGTCAGCCAATCGATGATGTTTTTCTCTCGTCAATGTTTCCATCTCTCTATCCTTCTCCCTTCCTCTCTCTCTAAAATTATAAAAAACATATGTTTTTGAAAATTAAAAAAGGAGAGAAAAAATGGTGGCAGAATAGACGGACGTGTCCGGAGCCTTATCGCTGACCAGACAGAGAGAACAGCTGAGGGTTGCACTGGGAGTGTTTGTTGGCGGGTTAAGGGACAGTTATCCTCCAGGAGAAGGTGGGGGACTTCTGGGACGGGGCTCCCCTGACCAGCAGCCCCACTGTCGCAGGTTTTTTCCTCCCGGAGCCACCAGTGAGGATGTGGAGACTGAACCATCTTGAAGGGGAAAGTGATATGTTTACGGAAGCCTGGAAAGCTACAGCTGCAGCATGGACCAAACAGCATGAGCCCCAGAACACTGCTCCCCAATCGGCGAAAAGAAAAAACTTGAATCCAGAAGATTGAAAATAAAAATGTAATAATTGAAAAGGTAAAATCAATTGAGGAAAAAAGAAAAAATTAGTATTTTAATTAAAAGATGAAAAAATTAAAAATTAAAAAAAAACAAAACACTCCACACAGAAAGGTCAGATTTTGCCTGGGATAAGGTGAGGTCTCTAGTCCAGCAGAACATAAAGATGCACACTGTGGGAGCTGGACCGAGGGAAAGCTGCACCTAGAGAAATCCCTGGCTGTTGGGACTGGCATGATACATGAATGTGGAAGGGGGTCTTCAGAGCTGTTAACAGAGGGGATCTCTAGAAAGCAACCCATTTTGATCTGAGGCAGAAGGACAGCCTGGGAATTATTAAAGTGTGCCGGCTTCTTGGACAAGAGAGGGGAAGAGGGGTTGTGCAGACTTGCGCTCTTTCCTCTTCAGATCCTTGCTTCTGATTGCTAAACCCGATACATAGGATCACCCAATTGGGGACATCCTAAGACACTACAAGGGAAAGTTGTTTTTCTGGAACCTGGGGATTAGGGCACAGAATAACCATCAGAGAACCAGCTCTGGGGCAGCCCACTCCCACAAATTGGTATTGAGTGCCACAGAAAAAGCAGGATCTAAGCACAGGCTAGAGAGGATGTATAATCTCAGAGGTCAATCCTGAAACACTGCCACCCAGGGGCTAACAAATTGACTCTTGTGTAATCACAAAAGATTAAAGAGATTAAGACACACTGCCTGTTTAAAAACCAGGACTGGCTTACAACACTGAGCAACAATGGAATGGAGGGAACTGCAATACTGTCCTGACTGGGAAACAGGTGTGCCAAACAGAACAATAGAGGAAGTGAATGACCTTCACTACTACACATTCTATTCTTTTATTTTTTTTAATTTTTAATTTTTTCATCTTTTAATTAAAAAACTATTTTTTTCTTTTTTCCTCAATTGATTTTAACTTTTTAATTATTACATTTTTATTTTCAATTGGTATTATTACTACTATATTTTACCTTTCTGAAAAAAAAGTGTCATTTTATCTTCTCTTTATTTTACTTCTCAAGTGCACATGGGTCATTTTCAAAGATAGACCATATGTTGGGTCATAGGCAAATTCAAAATAGAAATCATATTAACCATCTTAGATCAGAGTGGCATAAAACTGGAAATCAAGTATAATAAAAACAATCCAAAGAAATCAAACACATGCACACTAAATAGCATGCTATTAAACAATGATAGGGTTACCAGAGATCAAGGAAGAAATAAAAAACAACATGGTAACAAATGACAATGAAAACATAACAATACAAAATTTATGGGACACAGTGAAAGCAGTCTTGAGAGGGAAGTTCATAGCTCTGCAAGCCTATTGCAAAAAATAAGAAACACTGGTAGTAATAAATTACCTATCTTTAAAACTCAAAGAGCAAGAAAGAGAGCAACAAGAAAAGCCCAGTGTAAGCAGAAGGAAATAGTAAAGATCAGACCAGAGTTAAACAATATAGAGATCAAAGAAACAATTCAAAAGATCAACAAAATCAAGAGCTGATTCTTTGAAAGGATAAACAAGATTGACAAACCTCTAGGCAGGCTTCTCAAGAAGCAAAGAGAGGGAATTCAAATAAACAAAATCAGAAATGAATGAGGTGAAAATACAACAGACCCACCGAAATACAAACAATACTTAAAAAATATTATGAACAACTCTATTCCAACAAACTGGGCAACCTGGAGGAAATGGACATATTCCTATAAAAATATAACGTTGCAAAACTCATTCAGGAAGAATCTATACATCCCAATAGGCCAATAACTATGGAAGAAATTGAAGCAGTCAGCAAAAAGCTTCCAACAAACAAAAGCCCAGGAGCAGACGGCTACACAAGAGAGTTCTACCAAACATTCAAGGAAGAATTAAAACCTATTCTCCTCAGACTATTCCAAAAAATTCAAGAAGAAGGAACACTTCCAAGCACCTTCTATGAAGCAAGCATCACCCTAATACCAAAACACATAAAGACAACATAGTGAAAGAGAATTACAGGCCAATATCCCTCATGAATATAGATGTAAAAATCCTCAACAAAATTCTAGAAAATCTGATCCAGCAGTACATCAGAAAGTCCATACACCATAACCAAGTAGGATTTATCCCAGGAATGCAAAGATAGTGCCATATCCACAAATCAATAAACATGCTATATCACATAAACAAATTGAAAGATAAAAATCACAGTTATATCAATTGATGCAGAAAAAACATTTTACAAAATCCAACACCCTTTCTTGATAAAAACTCTGAGCAAGGTAAGAATAGAAGGATCATACCTCAACATCATAAAAGCCATATATGATAAATGCACAGTTAAAATCATACTCAATGAGCAAAAACTAAAACCATTTTCCCTAAGAACAGGAACAAGACAGGGATGCCCACTCTCACCACCCCTGTTCGACATAGTAATGGAAATATTAGCCATTGCAATTAGACAAGATGAAGAAATAAAAGGCATCCAAATTGCAAAAGAAGAAGTTAAGCTGTCTTTATTTGCAGATGACAGGATACTGTACATAAAAAACCTGAAAGACTCCATCCAAAAACTAATAGATTTAATAAATGAATTCAGCAATGTAGCAGGATACAAAATTAATACCAAGAAATCTATGGCATTTTTATACACTAACAGTGAACTTACAGAATGAGAGACTAAAAAAGCAATCCCATTTACCATTGCACCAAAAAAATTTAGATACTTAAAAATAAACTTAACTAAGGAGGTAAAAGGCCTATATGCAGAAAACTACAGGACACAGAAAAAAGAGATAGAGGAAGATGTAAACAGATGGAAGAGCATACCATGCTCATGGATGGGGAGAATTAACATCATTAAAATGTCCATACTACCCAAAGCAATCTATAGATTCAATGCACTCCCATTAAAATACCAACAGAATATTTCACAGAGCTAGAAAGAACTCTCCAAAGATTCATCTGGAATAAAAAAAGACCCCAAATAGCCACAGCAATCCTGAGAAAGAAGAATAAAGTAGGTGGGATCTCAATACCAGATTTCAAGCTGTATTACAAAGCCACTGTTCTCAAAACAACCTGGTACTGGCACAAGAACAGACACATAGACCAATGGAATAGAATAGAGAATCCAGATATCAACCCAAACCACTATACTCAATATTTGACAAAGGAGGCATAAACATACAATGGAATCAAGATAGTTTCTTCAATAAATGGTGTTGGGGAAATTGGACAAATACATGGAAAAAAATGAAACTAGATCACCCACTTACACCATACACAAAAATAAACTCAAAATAGATACAGGATTTAAACAGAAGATGGGAAACCACAAAAATACTAGAGGATTCCACAGCCAACACAATTTCAGACATATTCCAAAAGAACTTTTTCATTGATACTGCTCCAAAGGAAATGGAAGGTAAAGAGAAAATAAACAAATGGGACTACATCAAAATAAAAAGCTTTTTCACAGCAAAAGAAACCAACAACAAAACACAAGAAAGCCCACTGAATGGGAGAACATTTTTGCAAATGTTATCACTAATAAAGATTTAATCTTCAACATCTACAGGCAGTTTATACAACAATAAAAGGAAGATAAATGATTCAATAAAAAAAAAAATGGGCAATGGACCTAGATAGAATATTTTCAAAAGAAGACAGAAGGAAGGCCAAGAGACACATGAAAACATGCTCCAAGTCACTAATTATCCGAGAGATGCATATCAAAATGACAATGTGATACTATCTCACACCTGCCAGAATAGCAATCATCAACAAATCAACAAACGGCAAGTGTTGTCGAGGATGTGGAGAAAAAGGAACCCTCATGCACTGTTGGTGGGAATGCAGACTGGTGTAGCCACTGTGGAGAACAGTATGGAGTTTCCTCAAAAAACTAAAAATGGAACTCCCATTTGATCCACTAATCCCACTCCTAGGAATATATCCTAAGAAACTAGAAGCATCAATCAGAAAGGATTTGTGAAACCCTGTGTTCATAGCAGCACTATTTACAATAGCTATGATTTGGAAACAGTCTAGTTGCCTGTCAGCAAATGAGTGGATCAGAAAACTATGGTACATCTACACAATGAAATACTCTGCTGCCATAAAAAAGAAGTAATTCTTAGCATTTGGAGCAACCTGGATAGAACTGGAGAGCATTATGGTAAGTTAAAAAAGCCAATCAATAAAAGAATAATACCACATGATCTCACTCATTTATGGTTAATAAAGAACATTATAAACGGATGAACAAAAAGATAGCTACAGAGGCAGTAAAGCATCAGACTGTCAAATTATAGGGGGAAGGTTAGGGAGGGGAGGGGTAGATAAGAGATCAACTGAAGGACTTGTATGCATGCATATAAGCATAATCAATGGACACAAGACACTGGGCGGGGGTGAGTTAGGGTATGCACGGGAGTGGGAGGGGGGCAATGGGAAGATATGTATACATGTAATACATTAATAAAAAAAGTAAAAAAAATAAAGAATGATGGCCTAGAGGGGGTCACTGGCATGATAGGTATCCCCTGGGATTGTGCAATATAGAGTCTTCACCTTTGGGTAAAAACATGAGAAATCCCCTTGGTTTATAGTAAGGACTCACAGTTTTATTGAGATACTACTGAAATCCAGTGATTATACCCTGTATGTAGTGTCTCTTTAACTAAAGAACTCAATATGGTGTCCCCCCAAAATGTAAACATACTTTAACAGCTCATAACCCACTTAATTTTCATTCCCTTTCAGGTTTAATTGATTTGAAATAATAGATGAAACCAGATTAAGCTTTGAGCAAAGAAAATTTATCCTAAAGTGCCACTTGGCTTTTTTTACTAGGATACATTAAAGATAAAGTTTATAGCAACAGTTGACGAACCGAGAGCTTGCAAATACAGAATAAAATGATTCTTGATGTTTATGATTCCATTGCATTGAGTTATCAGCAGTACCTGGACCAGATGATCATCAATTTGAAAACAGGCATTGACAAAAAAATTATTCATTACTGTAGATTCTTTTAAATATTGAGAATGAACTGTATGTTAATAAACACTGACTTTATAATCATTCAAAGTATGTATACATTTTTTGGGACACCCTGTGAGAGTTGAAAGCATGCTGTTTAGTACATAAAACTACTAACAAAAAATGTCCTTATAAATTAATTATTTTAGTCTTTATAATTTTTAGTCTAAAAAGAACTATAATAATCTGAAATAGTCTCTAAAATTAGTCAATAAAATTTCACCATTTTACAACTATTTTACTATATTTTTGCATATTTCTTTTTGTTTATTTAAATTCTTTAGAAGTGACATTTTTTATAAGGTTCTTAAGAAAAGTAATTTTTTAAAAAAGATATGTACTTTTAATTCTAGGAGGCAAAATTTGTATAAAAATGCAAATCCTAAAACAACTTTTCTACTGATTATAATTTTGTCAAATAAAACTGAAAGTATATGAACCTACGTAACTTTCAAATAGAAAAAATATGTAGTAATAATTTATATACCTAAAAAAATCAGGATATGTTTGCTTTAATCCCTTATATGTCATGTTGATGATCAAGCTTTTCAGTTTTTCTCATAAGTATTGAATAAAGCAGCATGCAATATCCATGATATTAACATTTCAATTTGACTTACACAATCATATCTTTATTCAGCTTGTCTTGAGACTGAGTACAGTTTCGATAATTTGCTGTAAAAAAGTTTTTAAAATTATAAAAGGAATTAATTTATAATTGGCCATACACTCCAAACCAAATACAGTGCATTCTTAAGAAAAGAAACTTAATGACTTTAAGATAAAATGTGAAATAATTACTTCTGGTTTCAAGAAATGCTCATGCAATGTGAAAAATTATGAGTTAATATTAACCATGAAACTCATACTCGGAAAGAATTCTTTAGGACATGTTTGATTTCAGAGAATAATTGTGTAACCAAGAGTAATAAAGCTCTCCTTTATTGCTGAGATCACTGTATTTAGAATTCAGTTTGAGATACCCCAAGGGATGATTTAGAAAGTCCAAGAAAAGCAAGAACACATAAAAGTTCTAGAAGCAGTAGTCATGGGAAAAATGTAAATAAAGTTCATTGAAATATGTTGAGTATAACAAGGATAGCAACATAATAAATCAGTATTTAAAATACTCCTTGAGTTACAAGTTTGCTATATAAACTTTTATTTATATCATCTGATAAAAAATATATAGACATTAATTAGTATAACAAGATCATGATTTCACCAATAGCCCAAAACAGTGGTCAGTATTTACTATTAAACCTCTGTGATAAAAATTTAAAGTGAATTACAAACATCATAACTCTTCATCTCTTACATAACCAAAACATCTCACATATAATAATGCTTGTCTATGATCATTATTTATATGCAAACAACCATTTTCCTCTCGTTCTATTAATAAAATTATGGCAGGAAACAATTTTAAAGCAGCTATTCCAAATTTTAGAATTGACATAGAAGTATCAAAAACTAGTTAATGAGATTAACTCAATTAATAAAAATGATAAACACTTCTAGAAGTAATACCCAGAAACACATAAAAATGACATCATCTCATTTTGGGGATTATATAAATAGAGACAGCATGTACAAAAGCTCATTGTTGGAACAAAAATGGGCCCCCGATCAATAATAGCTACATTTAAATTTTTATTTGTAGAAACAAATAATTCTCCTCTATTACCCCTGAGAAAAATACAGGCTTACTGTATACTCCACAATGAAACTCAGAAAAACTGGAGAAGCCTTAAACAAAAACAAAAAATTAGAATTCAAGTAATATCGATCAGTTATGTTTGGTCTAGACTATCTACAGTTGGTAAGGTGATCAATTATTGAGTCTATCTAACAGAAGAAATACTCTCACGGATACTGCCTTAGGTTGCTTGGTTTTTCCTTCCTTTTCTCCTTCATTCACTCATTTTGAGAGAGAGAGAGAGACATAGTTGAAAATCAATAAATATTTGCTTAGTGAATTGGCTGTTTCTTTTGTTTAACAAACAAATGACATCCTTAATTTAGCTTCTATCATTAAAATATCAAAAAATTATTAACTGTGTAGACAGGAGATTATCACATGAAAAGACAGAGGTAGAAACAATGGCTTTAGTCCATTCAAACAAGATGGGGACATTAAAAAGATTAGCCTTGGGGCAGAAAACAAGAGGCTATAAATTAGTATTGAAAGTCCAATAGGGCACAGAGAAAAGTACACTGTATAAAACTAGGCTTATGTCTAAAAGACAGATTTTAATGAAACACTTATCCTAGTTATAATAAACTAGAGGTCTGGTGCACAAAGATTCATGCAAGAATAAGCCTTCCTTCCCCTAGCTGTCAGCTCTGGCTTCCCTCCAGCACCTAGGACCCTGGGGGGGGGGGGCTTCACTCTGGCTCCGACCGCCATCGCCATCCACCCCTGGTGTGTGTCCGCTGGGGCTGGCACAGTCCCTCCCGCCCATCTGCGAATACAGCTCCTCCTGAGTGGGTCATGATGCAGCCTCCTCCAGAACTGGTCATGATGCCTTATGGCGTCTGACTAATTTGCATATTACCTCTTTATCTATCTATCTATCTATCTATCTATCTATCTATCTATCTATCTAGATAGCTATTGGGATACTACCTACTGTATAATTTGGGGAAAACATATCAGGGAATTATTAATATTTATAATATCCATCAGATTAAAAAAATGGATATTCACTATATTGGTACATAGGAGCACTGATGGAAATTTTATCTAAAGAATGTCACCTAAAATAGGATGCTACAAAAGTAACAATACATGAAGCATGTTTATAATTGTGGAAGCACAAAAACACTTTATTCATCTGATTGCTAGATTCCTTTCCTATCTTTTTGTTTCTAGTACTGTAACTTTTCTGTGTACTATTCTTTTTGGCTTCTTTGCTATAGTATGTTCTATGGTGCCATGTATATCTATATACTATTAATGAAACTCTAAATAGATCTCTGAAAGATTTAGCCATTCTTGATTTTTTTCTTCTTACAGGTTGAATTACAGATAAGTAGCCTGAATGGCCCAAGCCTTTGATTAAATCTTGATGTAATCATCACTGTTTTCCCCCTTACAAATAATTTTTTATTTTTCAATTATAGTTGACATACAATATCATATTTGTTTTGGGTGTATAACCCAGTGGTTGGACCTTACATAACTTCTTAAATGATCACCTTAATAAATGTAGTACCTATCTGACACTATACATAGTTATTGCAGTGTGATTGACTATATTCGGTATGCCATACTTTAGATAGAAAATTGTTTGAAATTCTAGAGAGACAAGCTGAGCTATACTGAGTCTCAGATTATTTTTATATGCCATGAGCAAATTGATGGCCATTGGACACTGGTTCTCTCATGAGTCGCCGGCCTGCAGGCCTAGCCTGAATATTTTGGACCTGCCAGCTTCCATTATTGAGTGAACCAATTCCTTAAAATCTCATCTCTCATCTCTCTCTCTATCTTTCTCTCTTCCACTGTGTGTGTGTGTGTGTGTGTGTGTGTGTGTGTCTATGGTGTCCCCCAAAATGTATGCACACTTTAGCAGCTGATAACTCACTTAATTTTCACTCCTTTTCAGGTTTAACTGATTTGAAATAATGGTGAAGCTAGACTAAGCTTTGAACAAAGAAAATTTATCTAAAGTGCCACTAGACTTTTTTTTTTTAAATGGGGATACATAAAAGATAAAGTTTATGGCACAAAACCAGCAACAATTGACAAATTGACAAATACACAAATACTAAGTAAAATAATTCCATTGCTTCATATTGTCAGCAGTGCCTGGACCAGAATGATCATCAATTTGAAAACAGGCATTGACAGAAAAATTATTCATCTCTGTAGATTCTTTTAAATTTTAAAAATGAACTGTATGCTAATAAATACTGATTTTATAATCATTCAAAGTGTGTATACATTTTTTGTGGACATCCTGTGTGTGTGTATGTATTCAATCACACACCCATCCTATTGGTTCTGTTTCTTTGAAAAATATTGATGAATACAGATTTTGGTTCTTTAGTCCCTGGCAATATAGAAAAATAAATGACTTTAATATATACCATGTAGATATTGTATAACAATACAATAATCTGTATTATGAGTTCACTGTTTTAGCACCTCTGAGTCTCCAACAATATAGAAAAGTAAATATTATACTCACTTGTGTTGCTTTTGAGTAGACAACCACTAAGAAGGTTATCACTCATTTCTCCTAAAATCAATGACATTACAGGAAGACATGCTCCATTTACCACTGATGCCAGTAATCCCACAATCATGAGTGTGATGTCCAGCCCATCAGCAAAGCGAAACTGAGAAAAATAAACAAAACAGGGTAGCATTTTGCTGTAAAAAATTAAACCCAAAATCAACCTATAGTTTTTGCCACCAAGTAAATGTCATTTTATAAATCAATTAACTAAATAAATAAAACAATAGAAAAATATTTATAAAGTAAAAAAAGAAAAATCACCAAGAGAATCCAAGATGGTGGCATAGGTAAACACTTCCACTGCTGCCTCGCACAACAATTCAAAACTACAACTAAAAGACAGAACGGACATCATCCAGAACCACAGGAAAGCTGGCTGAGTGGAAATTCTACAACTAGAAGGAAAGAGAGGGGCTCACAGAGACTCAGAGGAGCTGCAAAAAGCTGAGGTATGGAGACCTGCGCGTGGAGAGAGCGGGTGCCGGAGTACCTGGCTGGCTTTCTCTGGCCAGAGGGAAACGGAGACTCTCAACGGCATTGAACCCCTTATCCTAAGACACTTCACCCCAGATCCAGCCAAAACTCATATGGGGGTAGTTTGGACTGTGAAAAGGGAGAAGTGCATGGAAATTTAGGGGAGTCGCAAAAGATCAGAAATCTAGAGACGCGCACGGCACTGCATGCAGAGGACCGGCTTCTGATTGTGCCGCTGGCTTTCATGAGTGGGTGGGAGACAGACCCTCCCAACTGCACCACTTCTAACTTCACTAAACCCGTTTCAGGCAAAACCCTGGGGACCCAGACTCATATGGTCCTGGAGCACAGAGGAGCTGGAAAGGCAGCAGTCTAGAGGCACTGCAAGAGCCCGTGCACAAGGGACTGCTCCAGCGATTACCCAGACACATTAGACTCGGTGGGGGGAGGTGGGGACTGTGGAGGGTGGGGCCAACTGGAAGGCAAGGTGGTCCCTTAAGCCTGAGACTCCACCCATTCCAAGCTCAACAGAGAGGCTTTTGCAGTTTTGCAAGTCTGGTATCATAAGGCTGAATCCAACACAGAAGTTCTCCCAGCATAATGAAAATGCTGAGACAAGGGAAGGGATCACAAACAAAAGAAATGGAGGAAAACAAACAACTGGATATAGAGTTCAAAACCACGCTTATAAGGTTTTTCAAGAATCTCCTAGAAAAGATGGATAAATTTAATGAGACCCAAGAGGAGATGAAAAAGAACCAACTAGAGATGCAAAATAACCAACTAAAAATTAAACATGCACTGACTGAATTAAAAAATATTGTACAGACTTAACAGCCGACTAGAGGAAGGCAAGAATCAAGTCAAAGATTTGAAATATAAAGAATCAGAAAACACTCAACTGGAAAAGCAAGAAGAGAAAAGAATCCAAAAATGTGAAGATAATGTAAGGAGCCTCTGGGACAGCTTCAAGCGTACCAACATCAGAATTGTGGGGGTGCCAGAAGAAGTGAGAGAGCAAGATACTGAAAACCTACTTAAAGAAATAATGACTGAAAACTTCCCATATCTGGTAAAAGAAATAGACTTACAAGTCCAGGAAGCACACAGAACCCCATATAAAAGGAATCCAAAGAAGACTACACTGAGATACATCATAATTAAAACACCAAGAGCAAAAAGACAAAGAGAGATTATTAAAAGCAGCAAGAGAAAAAACAGTTCATTACCTACAAGGGAGCACCCATACGACTGTCAGCTGATTTCTCTACAGAAACGATGCAGGCCAGACGGGAGTGGCAAGAAATTTTCAAAGTGATGAATAGCAAGAACCTACAATCAAGAATACTCTATCCAGTAAAGCTATCATTCGGAATTGAAGGTCAGATAAAGAGCTTCACAGATAAGAAAAAGCTAAAGGAGTTCATAAACTTCAAACCAGTATTATATGAAATGTTGAAAGGTACTCTTTTAGAAGAGGAAGAAGAAAAAGGTAAAAGACAAAAAATTATGAACAACAAATACGTATTTATCAACAAGTGAATCTGAAAATTAAGGGAATTGAAGATTTGATCAACAGAATAAACTGGTGAATATAATAGAATCGGGAGCACAGAAAGGGAGTGGACTGATAATTCTCAGGGGGGAAGGGGGCAGGGATGTACAGGGAGAGACTGGACAAAAATCATATACCTATGGATGAGGTCAATGGGAGGGAGGTTAAGTGTAGAGGGAAAGGTGGTAGCAGGGTGGAGGGGAACTATGGAGGGGAAAAAAGATAAAAAAAATGTAATGATCTGAATAATAAAGATTAAAAAAAATAATCAGCAATTTAAAGGAATTACACTGTGTATTAAAAAGTATAAAGTAGCAAAATCAGTAAAAATTGTAGACCAATGTGGATATGATCAGAAACTTCCTTCATTTGGTTAATTCTGGAAAAAAATTAAGATATTTCCAAAGACTGCAATGACTATATCTTGATTAATGGACAATGATCTTCAATTCCTTAGGCTTATCAACATCATAGCAATGAAAACTAAGTGCAATGAACCTACTAAAAATTAGTTCACCCAATGTAATAAATTATATTTTTCATTCTTATTTTAAATTCCTCAGATTTATTTCTACTTGGGACAACATCTATTCTGTAAATTAAGGTCTACAATAATTCGCAAAGCTGTTTAGAAGAAAGAAATAACTGAGAGTCAAATATTGATTGCTTCACATTTTATTCTACTGCAAGTCCTTATAATACTATTCCAAAGCCAAAAGTTGAACCTCAAAATGTGGATTATTTATTTTACTGAGAGAGGTCAAGATAAAATGCATAATGTTACTGAAAATGAAATTAAATTTGAATAACAGGAACTTAGTACATATTTTATAAGTGGAAACTGAAAAAACTTAATGTTTTCCCTTCATTCATGCACTAGCTAATAAATATTTATGAATTAACTGCCATACCATGGTACTCATTACTAAGATGATAAGAGGGTATCTGCTCCTCCACCATCCCCCGAGAGTGTGTTATCTCCTTGATAAAGTTTCTCATGTTCTGCTACCTCCCAGATTTCTTAAAAAATGGGACTTCTGAAAAAATAGTATTTGTAGTGATATTGAACTGATAGGTTGATTTAGATATTAAGTAGAGGAGCTGTTTTGAGAACGCATTTCTGAAAATTTTCCTTAAACATAATGCTAAAGAATTGTGCTGAAACATACTCTGATGCATACATAACTTTTACAAAATATTTAGATAATTAATTATTTAAAAATGATTTATATAACTTTAAAAATTAAAGCAATGTTTGAAATTATCACTGAAAAATATTGAAATGTAAACAAAAGAGTAAAAGTCATTTATAATTCCGCTAGAGGTCTGATGCATGAAATTTGTGCAAGGGGCTCAGCCCTCGCAGCCCCGCCTGCCTCGGCTGGCCCTCGCAGCCTTGGCTTCGTCTCGAAGGTCCTCTTGATGGTTGTTCTGCTGTTTTGTCTAATTAGCATATTAGCACTTTATTATATAGGAAACCACTGGGAAATAACCTCTGATAACATTTATGTATCACACATATACACACACACATTCTCCCTCCTCTCAAAATTAGAATCATTGTCTAGTTCTTGTGTTGGTTTTTTCCATGCCTTATTGTGGACCTGTCGGGTTGATTATATATTTTTCCTTTTGGAAATAATACTTTGGTAATTTTTTTTAATTTCTCTTTCCCCAAAATAGATATAAACTATCAAACATTCTATGCGCTATTGACAATTCCCTGAAATTTTTTGATATGCATACTTTCTTTTTTAAAATTTTAATAAATCTTTATTGTTCAGATTATTACAATTATTCCTCTTCCCCCCGTCCCATAGCCCCCCTCCACCTGGTTCCCACCCCACCCTCTGCCCTTACCTCCCAGCCATTGTCCTCATCCATAGGTGTATGATTTTTGTCCAGTCTCTCCCTGCACCCTCCCTCACCTCTTTCTGAGAATTATCAATCCACTCCCTTTCTATGATATGCATACTTTCTAACAGATGTTACTTACTATCTCAAAAGGTCCAACAACTTGGTTTCTTATTTTGGGCAGTTGTTCTTGTACTTTTCTGGAAAATAAATGTTTAAAAGGTAATGTTACAATGTGAGTGTAATTTGTAACAGATTTTAGTTATAATTGTGCTGAAGAGTCAAATTTCACTCGGGGTAGCAAATTATACCAACACTGCAATTTTAAAAACAAATTTAATCGCAGATAATACAAAGATTTTTAGTATAATTCCTAGAAAAGTAAGTTGTCACTGGCTGTTCACATTAGAGTACCAACTGAAAATACACATCTGGAGTGAATTTTTTTATTGTGGTAAAATACATTTAATTTACCATCTCAACTCTTTGTAAGTGTATTTTTCAGTGCTATCAAGTACATTCATATTGTTGTGTTACCATCACCACTAACCATCCACAGAATACCATGAATCTTGAAAAATGGAAACTCTGCCAGCTTCTAGCCACCATCATTCTATTTTTTTTTTAACTTCTTCATTGATTTGAGAGAGACAGGAAGGTAGAGGGAGACAGAAACATCCATGAGAAAGAAACATTAACATCTATCAACCCAGGCATGTGCCCTGACCAGGGATTGGTGCATAGGCCAATGCTCAAACACTGAGCCAAACCAGCGGACCCATTCTACTTCTGTCTCTAGAATCTGACTAGTCTAGGAGCCTCGTCTAAGTGGAATCCTACAGTATTTTGTCCTTTTTTTCATGAGCTTATTTCTTTTCATATCATTAGAGTTTATTCAAGTTGTAGCAAATTTTGGAATTTTTCTTCTTTTTAAGTCTGACTATTACTCCATTGTATGTATATACCACATTCTATTAACCAATTCATTCATTCCTTAATCAATGGGCACTTGGGTTACTTCTACTTTTTGGCTACTGTGAATAATGCGGCTGTGAATATGGATGTACAAATATATCTTCTATTTCTGCTTTCAATTCTATTTTTAACTTCTTAAGGAACCATCATACTGTTTTCCAGAGTAGCTGCATCATTTTACATTCCTACCAATCATGCACTAGGAAGTTTCTTCACATACTCAGCAATACTTAATATTTTGTTTTTTTATTTTATTATAAAATAAATGAGAAATCACTTAATTCTATTCCACCTGAGGTTAATAATTTACTTATGCACAAGGCCAATTTTCTCTGAGATGACTCATAGATGACAAAAAGTGCTTTAAGATCATAAAGATCTTCCTTCACTCCAAACTCAGAGTTTAAAGTCTAAGACCCAGTAAATGTTTAGGAAAACATTTCTGTCTCTCTTGACCTTCATGGAAAGCCTTGGAAGGAGCGGTTGGGTAGTCTTTTAAGAACCTGTTTTAGCAACTGAGCTAAATGGGTGTCCCTTTGTGTAGTCTTTTTAAAGACCCGAGTTGAAAGTGAAGACTCACAGATACAGAATAGACTGACAGCTTTCAGAGGGGTTTGTAGGATTGTTGTGAAGCTGGGTTGAAAAAGATGAAGGGATGAAGCAAAAACGATGACAACAACAACAAAACCAATCAACCAACAAACAGAAAATACTCATAGATACAGACAGCAGTATGGTAATTACTAGAGGGGAAGGTAGGTGTGGGGAGGCAGAAGAGGGTATATGGGGGGAGGTAAATGGTCACAGAAGGAGATCTGACTTAGGCTGGTGAACACACAACACAATATACAGATGATATATTATAGACTCTGTACCTATATAATTTTATTAACCAATGTCACCCCAACAAATTCAATAAAAATAAAGATTGTACAATGATAATAATTTTTAAAAAAGAAAGTGAAGAAGAGCACAGGTATGGCGGGAGCTTCCTTTCTGGCTACTGCAGCCCTGCATTAATGAACCACAGAATCTGGAGGGGTCCACCTAATGCTCACAGTTTATACATTGAAATTTATCCCAATTATTATGGTAAAGATGGAAATAAAAGAAATTTTAAACCACTTCAACTTTAAATTTCTAAATTAATAAATTATAGGTGATGAAGAATTGTATAACTTACATACACAGAGACAACCATTCAGTGAAAAAAAAATCAACACTTAATATTTTATTTTATTAAATGTACCAAGTGGAATGATAACTAAAATGGAATACTCTATATCTGATAAGCTACAAGAAATTCAGATATCTGAAGTGCTAACTCAATAAATCCTGTAGCTATTCATTTCCTAAAATTACTATTAAACCAGTTGTAACACTGATTATGTAGAAGTACAGCAAAATGCAAATAGTATTGCTATTTTGGGGGAAAAATTATCTTTTTTTTGCTACAGCTGTGAAAAGGGTGAGGTATATATGAAGTTGTAGGACACTTTTTTTTGTGGAATTTAGGCAAAACTTACCTATTTCTCTGGCAATTTTCTTGCATCTCTTCATCTTTTTCACAATCTGCCATCTTCTTTATAACTTAATTATTCTGAAATAAATATTAACAAATATATCACAACTATGTGAAATTCTATCACTTAGCTGATATAAAGCATTCTTTATATCCCGACCAGCTTCTGAAAAATCATGCTGCCTCTTCACCTCTCCCCCTCAACGGAAGTTTCTGGTTATGTATCTTTAGATTTTATCATTGAATTTATGACTTTTTTGTCTCATTGGGCTTAGAGGTAAAGCTAATGAAAATTATAGAAATGGAAAGAAAAGAAGGAATATCAAGTTCCATGACAATGCATAGTTTTTTAGGACATTGGATTTTATTTCTATTTTGCCACTGATTTGATTGTAATTGATGAAAACTTTAAACTATCTCATGCTTAGTTTTCTCTGTAAAAAATTAATGCAATAGTGTCTGTGAGTAGTTTGAGGGAGAAGGACTCTCTAGTTCACCAAATGTAAGCAATTTAGAGGTTCTGCCATATATAAATTACTAGTTATTAAAAGTAGAATAGTTTAAAAACCTACTCATCATTATAATCATATTAAGCATAATGTATTTTCCTTTGGATGACACTTCAGAATCTTAGTTTGTCTTAAGATTGAAATTATTTACATAAATTACCATTTCAATTCAAATGTAATAGAAATGTTTTGACTGAACCTCATTTGTTAACCTCATATATTGAGATGATTATACAGAGTATGGAGAATCTGAAATTTTAACTCTAGAAGTACTAATTAAATCTTACCTGAACATCTGAAAAAAACCCCAACACTTTGAAAACAGTAAATTTCTTCATGAAGAAATAAGACCAAATGGATCAGTTAGTGCCTGAGAAAGAAGGCTTGCTCTTCCTTCTTTAGAAGTCAATCTTCATAACTCCAAATAGGAAATCTTTATAATTTCCACACTGACTTTATACCGTTTCATTATTTTGACATTTGTGTAGGAATAGTAATAAAACGTGCCCTATCCATCATTTTCATTTTATGGAAATTAACAATTATATAATAAAATTCATATTCACAAAAAGAAATAAAAACAACTGAGGCTCACCGTGTTAAATGCATGGTCTGTTCATTTACATCAAAGTCATGTGCGGTTCCTCTTCTCAACAAATAACTAACTATCATAACTATGCTTTCAAAAGCGTATTTTCTGATCACGTTGTAACATCTGATTACAGCAGTTAATGTCCAGCTAAAGCACATTGTGTTCTTCATGTCATACTGCACTCGGGAGACAAGGTGAGCGAAGAAAATTCACTGAGCCAAAAAATACTCTTCTAAAAAAAAAAAAAATCTGTAGTGTTTACATATACCCGGTTTTCTATTGTTTAGTCCCATAATATTTTTAGTTAGCTGAATTAGTAATTATAATAACTAAAATAAACCTCTGTAATATGACAGTGACACAGTAATCATTTAAATAATAGTAAATGACATAGTAAATAATCATTGAGTACAAGGCATTCATTCAATTACTTCATTGTTAGTATCTGAAAATAATCACCGCCTTCTGTGCTTTGGTCATATCTGTATTATGTGCATTGATACATTCTGCCTTACACTACAACTAGAGACCTGGTGCACAAAATTAGTGCAAGAGTAGGCCTTCCTTCTTCCGGCTGCTGGCACCAGCTTCTCTCTGGCATCTGGAAACGGGCTCCCTTGCAGCCCTGGCTTTGTCTGGAAGGTTGTCCGGAAGGACATCTCGTCTAATTAGCATATTATGCTTTTATTATTATAGATTCTTAGTTACTGTATTATATGTCTTTAATCTATTCCTTCAGGAATTCACTGAAAAAGTATTGAGCTTATATTATAAGCCATTATTTTATAAAAATAAAAAGATAGATTTACTTTTCCTGTTCATTCTGGTAAAACCTCTTCTGGAAGATAATGTTTAAGGTGAGAGTGGAACTATAAGAAGGAGAATGACATGTAAAGATCAAGAAGAGTATCCCAGGCAGGTGGAGATAAAAATGCATGAGATGAAGGAACACAAGATGAAAGAGCATGGGACAATGAAGCAGTCATTATTATAGAGGGAGATGTAGGTTGGAAATGATGGCTACTTCTTGTTCCTCTAGATCAGCCAATGTTTTGGGAGAAAAGTAAGTTTGGTTTGAAACATGTAATGTGAGATACCAGTGAGACAATCAGATAGTAATATGTAATAGTCAGTGGGTAGTAATGTGAGAATAGAACTCTTTGTTGGCTTAATCTGTCACTCTGCCAATCCTTACTGATTGATAACTATGTAGATTATCATAGCAAATATTATAGAGGATACAAAGAAATACAAATTTAGAAAGAGATATTTTGTTTACAAGGACTTCTGCTTAAAAAAAAAGTTCTGGGTTTATGTGCCAACATGGGAAATCTGATGAGAAATTAGGAAGAAATTTTTTGAATGGCAATTAATTCTGAAACATGGTTAATAAGAATAATATGATGCCTCGCTAAGATAGATAGCTTGAATGGAAAACATGGGATTTTTAATTAGATGAAGAAAGATGTAAATTTTATAGAAGCTACAAAGAGAACAAACTAATAGTAGGAAGATCATTGCTGAGTATAGACAAATTTCATAAACAATTATTTGTCTTCTCTATAAAGCTATTCGATTGCAGAGCACGTGTGTGTGTGTGTGCGCGCGCACACACACACACACACACACACACACACACACACACACACAAATGTATGCTCTAAAATATATATACCCAATGTGATGGTGGATTTTATGTATCAATTTGGATAGGTAATGACACTCAAATGTTTGATTACACAGTAGTCTCCATATCGTTGTGAAGTTATTTTTTAGATGTGATTAACATTTAAATCAGTAGACTTTGAGTAAGGCAGATTATTCTTCATAAGGTAGATAGGCCTCATCCAATTAATTAAAGCCTTAAGAAAAAAGACTGAGGTCCTATGATAAGGGAAAATTCTGTCTCCAGACTCAGGATGTCAACTTCTTGCCATAATTTCCAGCCTTCTAGCCTGCCCTGAGGATTTTGGTCTTGCCAGCCACCATTTGATCATGAGAGCAAATTCTTTAAGATCAATCAATCAATAAAAATGTATCTATCTACCCATTCTCTCATATCTATATAAGGATATAAAGATAAGGATGTAAATAAACACAATAGGATATATGGATATATAAATATATTGTTTCTCTTTCTCTGGGCAACCTTGTCCAATATACCTAGCAAGACAAGAAGTTATGTGATGAATAGCACATAGTGACTGACTAGTCTAGCATCTGAAAAGAACATTATGGCCTAAAATGGTTTGACCCTACAGATAAGGAGGGCCCTGAGGTTAGTCCTTGGAGGATAGTTAATATTTCAGTAAGTGGAGATGAGTGGAAGGATGAGAACATAATCTCAAGTATGCAAAGGTAAAGTATCTCACAATAAGGAATAAGACCGGTCTGGTTAGAACAAACAGTTCATGCAGAAATGGAGAAAGAGATAAGGTAGATAAGACTGTAGAAGGCATTCACTTTTTTTTTTTAAACTACTATAATTTTATGAGAATGAGGGACAGGGCCATTGGTATTTCATACAATTAACCTGATGTCATAGGAGGATTTGGGAAAGGTAAGATTCAGGTAGACCATTATGGTCTAGTTTGATTGCAGCAAGAAAGTCATATTTCAGAGATTTTTCTAAAGGAATGTTGACAGGATATAGATTCAGAGGACAAAAAGAGGAAATAAAAAGTAATAAGTTTAATGACTAACCTTCAGAAACTGGAAATAAAAGTAGCAAAGATGAAGATGAAGAAGTTAAGAGAGAAATTTGTGAGGATAGGGTAAAATTCCGTTTAAAAATATATGTTTGCATTGCTGTTAGAATGTACAAATGAACATATCTGGCATACAGATGAAAAATGTGGCACTGATAATTAAGAAAATTGCTTGCTATGGTCACCTGCACAAATGGAATAATTAAAACTTGGAGAATAAACTTGCTTTACTAATCTATAATGTTATATAAAAGTATAGGGGAAATGATAGCATAGAGACTAAGAGTTTTGCTTCTATAGAACTTTCTGTACTGTCTGATCATAGTAGCCATTAGGCATGTGTATCTATTAATATATGCAATGTGGCTATTGAGGAAACTAAATTTCTAGTTTTATAGAATTTATTTAATTTAAATCTAGAAAGCCACATGTGGCTAATGACTATCTTATTGGAAAGCACAGTTCTTGGAGTTAACTTGTTGAAACTCAAATTCTGAATTCTCCACTTCTTATACATGTAATTTTGGGCAAGCCATTTAATCCTTACTGTATAATTCTAAGCACAGTGACTACAACTCAATTAGGCCTATTTTCCTCTTTTGAATTATGTAACTACTTGCTTTATTTTTGTCATTTTAGGTCAAATAAGCCATATCAAGTAATACTAGATGTGAGTAAAACATGACTATTTTTAAAAAAAGAAGCAAAGTCAGAGTTTAACAGGAGTCATCATGGTGAAATAGTAGCTTTCTACCATGTCTCCTACAAAAAACACTGATTTATACAATCACTCTCAGCCTTTGTGCAAGTCTAGGAGTTCAGCAAAGAAGTTCAAGCACATTGTGGAAGCAAAAATTCCAATTTGAAGAGACCGAAAAGGGTAAACTGGGTGGGAAGCCACTAAAGATACCTATTTCTTTCATAACCTGCCCGTAACGATGAGGGGCGCTGTGACTGGGCGTAGGGAGCAACTGGGAGGAGACCAGCCAGGGCTCAGAATGGAACATATGAAAGGAATGCAGATCCTATTAACCCCGTGGGGTGGACTCCATCAGAAAGTCTACTCATGAGCTGCTGGGAACTCCCCCAACTGGTCACTGGACAAAGTTTTAAAAAAAGTTTTTGTGAGAAAGTTTCTTTTAGTGACACCGTGGGCTTGCTTCTGTTTTATGGCCCAAAGTATCAACCAAATTCTCAATAGGCTTGGTTACCACATTTCCCCTGAAGTCTAACCCTTGTTCCTCTGATATCCATGGGAATAGAGTGGTCAGTTTACTTTGGTCTGAGCCTAAATGAGTGCTTTAAAGTGACTCTTTAAAGAAACCCATTAAATCCTCCCACTCTGAAAGTGTTCTGCCAAGACTAACTCAAAGCCACAAAAGATTTCCGATTGGTTCCAAGTTGGAACCTGTAAGAACTGTGTAGGCCTTGAACTCAGCAAAAATTCCATCTTTAACAAAACTCAGAATATTAAACATAAGCATACAAAGTGATTTTCCAGACCCAAGAGCACTTGGAAATCTACAAGGAAATTCCCTAAGTGGAAGTCCTTTTGAAGGCTATGAAAGGATCACAGTGATCTCTGGAGACAAGACAAGGTCTTGGATAGAGCAGAACTTTGACCTTGCCATGGAGTCATTTTGTGATCTGGGCCTAGGTACACAGACTGTTCATGTTTACTCTGTTTCCTAATAAAGTAAGTGATTATAATGGTGACAGACAATTTGTCTACTAGCTATCTCTTCACATTAGAAAAAAATATTACTTTACTCTTTAAAAATATATTTTATTGATTTTTT
>PVJN01013962.1:0-47712 GCA_004026805.1 Lasiurus borealis | reverse complement strand
GAGGAAAGCACGCAAATCTGTCCTTGAGTGTGCTGCTGTGATGTGATGGTCCAGACGGCAGAAACAAACCCCCTGCTGATGTAATTTAAAAGAACAGCCTCCCAATTTTCTCATCTCCCTTTGCTGGATACACCTTATCAAATGACAAGAGAAGCCAATGTTTGGCTAAATGGTTCAGAGGTTAATACTCAACAGATGGGAGATATTTTTGCCTCTCCCCCTCCCCCTTCTTCCAGGAGATCTGGTTTGCTCCTTTGGCTGTGGGGACCCTGGATCCTCATCCCCCATCATGCCCTTTGAGAGAGCCCCATTGCCCCCCAACTCTCCCACAATTGCAGAAGGGACCCCGAGGGACTGTCTGGATGGCTCTGTGCAATGTGGTGCCACTGGCCACATGAATTTGAAATGTGGCTAGTCCGAACAGACATGCGCATGTGACATACACAGCAATGCAAAGACTGAATAAGAAAAAAAAGAATGCTTACTATCTCCTTAAAATGTGTTTTCTTGATTACACATTATATTTTAGATATATTGTGTTCCATAAAACATATTGTTAAAATGAATGCCACCAGTTTAGTTTTTATTTTTTTTAATGTGGCTACTAAAACTGTACGCTTGCATGTGGCTCTGCTTTCATTGGTCAGAGACAGTAGAGAACATGCCTCAGGGCTAGCCCCCACAAACACCGATCCCGAGCTCTGTTTCTAAAAACAGTAATAAGTGTAATAACGATCCTGTTAAAATGTATAATGTGGGAACTATAGCTAACGCTACTATACGGTGTATTTGAAAGTTGGTGCTGGAGGAGAGCTCCGTGGATACTTAGGCCACAGGAAGACGCACAAACGGGTCCTACAGCAAATTCAACCTGAAGCATCGCTGGAAGCAAAACCGACAAAACTGACTATGGCCCCGGAAAGCAAAAGGTAAAAATACGGAAAAGCTTCCTCCCTTCAGGGTCTTAGTGGGTGAGAAATAAGTGACTGACTTTTTTAAACATACTTTACTGATTTTTTTACAGAGAAGAAGGGAGAGGGACAGAGAGTCAGAAACATCAATGAGAGACAAACATCGATCAGCTGCCTCCTGCACACCCCTTCCTGGGGAGGTGCCCGCAACCACAGTACGTGCCCCTGCCTGAAATTGAACCCCGGGACCCTTCAGTCCACAGGCCGATGCTCTATCCACTGAGCCAAACCAGTTTCTGCTGATTTTTTTTTCCTTTTTTTTTTAAGGAGTGAGCACGTGATCGAGATCAGCACAAAGACGGTAGGAGCCCCTAGAGAAGTGGTGGTGCAGCCGCAGAGAAAGAGAGAGCATGTGAGGCTCCTTAGTGGGGTGAGAGGGAAGGACAGCACCCTGAGGAGTGCCGGGGGTGGGGCTGAAGAGGGCCGTGTCAAGCCGACACTGTGACAAGCTCGGATGGGGAGGAGGCCAGGAAAGGACGAGAAGGCCCTGAGCTCCACACGGGCGCTTGGGCTTTCTCCTGTGGGTGATGCAGAGCTCACGTGGGCAGCTGTGTGGAGGATGGGCCCAGGGCGGACAGCGCCAGGGTCCGGGAGACCACCTGGGCAATCACTGTCAACCTCTGGAAAATCCCGCGACAAACGAGGAGGCAGCGAGCGTATTCATGGTGGATCTTTGGGGACCCAGGCAAGGAGGTGGAAGCAGTAGGGCGGAAAGATGTGGGCTGGGGTGAGGAGATGAGGAGGAACCTCATGGAAGTCTCCCCAGTTTCCAGCTCCTGTTGGCTGCCGGGGGAGGGGCTGGGAGATCCCTCCTGCCTCCCCCCCGTCCTGCCCCAAACCCAGACCATGAAGAGTGCTGGCTCCTCTCCCTGCCCCACCTTCCCTCCTCCGACTGTTTTCCTGGAGTCCCCCGGGAAGAGAGGAGGAGATGAAATCATGGAACAAAGGGGATTAGAGCCGCATTTCTTCCCTTCTCCACAATGGAAAACTCTCAGTTTGTTGGGAGAGGGGAGCTTCAGGGGGGCAGAGGGGGCTTGATGAGGTTATGGTTTTGAAATAAGAGCTGTCTGGAACCACCGATCTGACAGGCGACAAGGTTCTCATATTTCTTTCTTCTAAGTAGACGCTCCGCTTGATTGACCTGTTTAGAGCCTCCTCTGCTGGGGTGAGTCTGTCCTATGATATTCCCAGCCTCCGAGTGCCCCCTGCCACCGGGCTGACCACTGGCCTGGGCACCCACCGAGGAGCAAGTCATCATCACCTCCTAAAGGAGGAGAAGGAGCTCCTCACAGCAGGAAGGGGGTCCAGGGAGTTGGACAAGCCAAACAAGGGGTTGGAGGGTTTGGTTTCATGTCCAAGTTCTGCCACTTGTCGGTTATGCCGACTCGGGCAAGTGTCTTCCTCGCCCTGGGCCTCAGCGTCTTCATCTGTGAGTGGCAACCATCAGACCCATCTCAGGGGATCACTGGGAAGACCAGACAAGGTCAGGTCAATTAGGGGACAGGAGGGGCTTTGTAAACCAGGCCCCTTCCTATCAGTTGTGGGGCCTTGGGCAAGAATGGAGGTTCCCCTGCAGGTGTCTAAACATTGAAGAACCCAAAATCAAGTTTAACTCTTTTTTAAAAAATAGATATTTTATTGAATTTTTACAGAGGAAGGGAAAGAGATAGTTAGAAACATCAATGAGAGAGAGACATCGATCAGTTGCCTCCTGCACAGCCCCTACTGGGGATGTGCCTGCAACCAAGGTACATGCCCTTGACCGGAATCGAACCTGGGACCCTTCAGTCCGCAGGCTGATGCTCTATCCACTGAGCCAAACCTGTTTGGGCATCACGTTTAACTCTTAATTGTGTTTTACCTTCCAACCTTGATAGATATTCTATAATAACGACCTGGAAAGCCAGGTCTGAATCCAGAGTTCCTGGACTCCTTGCTGGGAAGCCGGCCTTCGGCCCTCGTGCCCACAGCACATTCCCTCTTCTCTTCCCACCGCCAGCTGCATCCTACAGAGAAGGCTTCAGTGCAGACACATGAGGACAGTCCCGCCTAACAGCACACACGCGCACACATACAAACACACACACATACACACATACACATGCTTCAGTGCTGCTAAGCATCTCCCTTCCCACATCATTGGGAGACTCAGAGGCTTGTAACTTATTGTCTGAAAACAGAGAATCCTCAGGGCCTTACACAAGAGAATGGCCAAGAACCTAAAGTGGGGAAATGCACCAAGAAAAGTGGGAAAGGACATTTGGAGAGACTTGGTGATGCCCACTGGGCAGGGGATGCGGGCCCAAGGTTAGACTCCAAGCAATCCTCTCCCACTTCCCTCACCTGGTGAGACAGCACCCCAGGCCCTGCTGAGCCTGGAGGAGAGAGGAAGAGGTTGCAGGGAGCAATGCAGAAAGGACTGGAGTCTGGACTAAGATAGGAATCAGGCTTGCACCCGGCCAGCATGGCTCAGTGGTTGAGCTTCTACCTCTGAACCAGGAGATGCTTCCCAGTCCGGGCACATGCCCGGTTGTGGGCTCAATCCACAGGCGGGAGCAGGAGCAGTCGATCAATGATTCTCTCTCATCATTGATGTTTCTATCTCTGTCTCCCTCTCTCTTCCTCTCTGAGATCAACACAAATATTTAAAAAATAAATAAAAGAATCAGCTGAGACTGGTTTGGCTCAGTGGATAGAGCGTCGGCCTGTGGACTGAAAGGTCCCAGGTTCGATTCCCGTCGGGGGCATGTATCTTGCTTGCGGGCACATCTCCACTGTGGGGCATGCAGGAGGTGGCTGATCGCTGTCTCTCTCTCATCGATATTTCTGACCTTCTATCTCTCTCTCTTCCTTTCTGTAAAAAATCAATAAAATATATTTAAATAAATAAATAAATAAAAATAAAAGAATCGGGCTCCTAGGGTGTTGAGCATTTAGGGACATAGAATGCGGACTCCACGATCCCAGACCTAGGACCAGCTCTATGAATCCCAGCTGCCAGCTATCTGAGCTCAGGCCAAGTCCCTTCCCTCTCTGAGCCTCAACTTACTCATCTGTAAAGTGGGGATGACGGTGTTTTTCTCACAGAATAGTGGTAATGACTTCATTAGATAAAATTCGAGATCTGCTGAGCACTGTGCCCAGAATGGAGGAAAGGACCAATAAATGTTATCCATGCAACTGTTACTACGATCATGGTGCCTGGAAACTGTCAGTAATGCTAGTTGAACTTGTATGACCTTCAGGGGATCATGTCCCCTTTAAAGGGGTCTCTGCTTTCTCATCTGAAGAATTTCTCTTATTCTCTAGAAACATTTCGTTGTCACTGCCCAGAGTTCCCCTGACAGATAATACTTGTGGCCCACTTGTGCGCAGGCGCTGTCCTCAGCACTTCACACATATGACATCATGCCACCCTCCCAGTCCCCTGTGAGGTGCCTTCTGCATTCGGCTGATGAAGAACCTGGGGCAGAGGAGGCTTGGGATTTGTCCCAGGTCACACAGCTCAGCCCCGATGTCTCACTTTATCCTTCTCTGCCC
Source organism: Lasiurus borealis (assembly GCA_004026805.1). Lineage (NCBI taxonomy): Eukaryota > Metazoa > Chordata > Mammalia > Chiroptera > Vespertilionidae > Lasiurus > Lasiurus borealis. Next base: position 43,201 of record PVJN01013962.1, on the reverse strand, counting down.
AGCGGGGCTGCGCCCTGCGGGAAGCACCAGGCGGTGCATTTTGACTGAACCCGCAGGTCAACCCACTGATTTGCCCGCACGGAGCTAATTATGGGGCCAAATTAGTCATCTTGGCACTGGAGTCAGTGATCCTGCCTCAGCGTGTTTAGATTTGCTGACGGAGACACGTCCCTCCGCCTCTGGCTCCGAAAGAATCAGCGGTAAGAAACACTGATTGTGAATTAAAATGGAAAAGCGCCCGTTCCTGAGATCACTTGCATCATCTTGACCAAGAATGCTGACCCACCTTGTCTCATGCCACTTGCCATCACACAGAGAGATACACAGCCGGACCGGCGTGGCTCAGTGGTTGAGCATCGACCTATGAACCAGGAGGTCACAGTTCGATTCCCAGTCAGGACACATGTCCGGGTTTGGGGCTCAGTCCCCAGTGTGGGGTGTGCAGGAGGCAGCCAATCAATGATTCTCACTCATCATTGATGCTTCTGTCTCTCTCTCCCTCTCCTTTCCTCTCTGAAATCAATTAAAAAAATTTTTAAAAGCATTTAGTCGAGACCGGTTTGGCTCAGTGGATAGAGCATCGGCCTGCGGACTGAGTGGTCCCAGGTTCGATTCTGGTCAGGGGCATGTACCTCGGTTGCGGACACATCCCCAGTGGGGGGCGTGCAGGAGGCAGCTGATCGGTGTTTCTCTCTCCTCCATGTTTCTAACTCTCTACCCCTCTCCTTTCCTCTCTGTGAAAAATCAATAAATATATATTTAAAAAAATTTTTTTTAAAGCATTTAAAGGGATACACAGAGGTGCCCCCCCAGTGGCCTGGGATCATCCAGCCTGCCGGTGGTGGAGGCGGAGGTGGGACTGGAACTGAGGGCTCCCGAGGCCTGGACTGTTCGGCTGGTAACACCCTCTTCGGGGCCTGGAGCCTCTCAGGGTGGGAATCACGGCAAAGGGTGGGAATGGCTGCGGACCATTTGGCCGGGCCTCTCCCGTTTGCTCTGCCTTTTGGCAGTGGTGTGCGAGCCTGCATTAAGCATTCTTTTCTGAGTTGTTTGTGGGCAGGAGAAGGCTGGAAACTGTAAGGAATGAAGGCACCTGGCTCCCCGAGGACAATTTCAGAGCCCATCTCCTCACCTTGTTTATTTGTAAAATGGGAACACAGACACAACGGGTGTATGTTTTACATTAAACCAAATAGGAACTTGTGGCGTTCCTGTCTGCACTTGAGACATGTTTATACTGCCGGGTCCATTATGAATCTGTTTAATATCCTCTGAATTCTCTGAGTCCTTCCATCTCTGCAGCCAGGAAGTGGGTAATGTGCGCAGAGGGAAGAAATTTCCAGGCGTTTTAGACCTTTAGGTAAATGAGGACTCTTTTTTTTTTTTTTTAAGGGAGAAAAAGCCTGTTGCAGAAAAATTAAATTCTTCCTGTTCAAAATAGTTTTTCCAATGATGGTTTCCTGGTAGGAAATTGCTTAGGTCCTAGAGAGATGCCGAGGAAGCCACCAGCTACAGGAGCCTGTGGCCCCGCCGGTGAAAGCAGTGTCCCTTTGCCCTGGAGAGGCTGGGGGTTCGGGGGTGGCAGGGGGAGTGACCCTGCAAGGTCACCGGAGGCTGCCTGGCCGGCCGGGGGCTCCTGGGAAGCCGGACTGGGAAGAGGCTTCCCAGAGGCCTGCTGGCAGGAGCAGCTCTCTGCTTGCTGGCAGAACAGAGAGGTATTATTTTCGGGAGAAAAATGAGATTCCTGTTATTGCTTATTCCTCCTGCAGAAATGTTGGTGTGTCCCAGCCAGGGCCAAGAGGAGGCGAGTCGGTGCCAGCAGCAGAGTGAGCTCATCACATGTGGGGTTCGGAGGTGTTTCCAGCAAGGCTCCGCGTGGAAAAAGCTCCGGGCCTGGAATCCCAGGTCCTTGTCAAAAGCGACACGCGGTGACCCTCCCCTCACCTCCCTCCTCCGTCAGCGCGGTCGGTCCGCTGTCACCTTCCTTCTCCACCTTCTCGCGCCTCCCGCTCTGAGTCCATTCCCATTTGACCTTTCCATCCTCTGGCATCTCTGACCAAAGATTCCTCCTCCATACCCTTGAGTGTCGGCGTGCATTCTTGTTGAGAGACTGCGCGAAGGGAAGAGCCGAGGCTTTGGAAGTCTGAGGAGCCTTAGTTCAAATCCCGGCCCCACCTCGGACTAGCTGTGTGGTGCTGGGCAAGGGCCTTCACCTCTCTGGGCTCCGCTGTCTCACCGGTTCCCGTATTATCTCACAGCTAGAGAAGAAAGCAATGGGGAAATACCCAGTAGATGCTCATTTAGTATTTCCTCCCTGCCTTCCTTCCTGTGGAAGCAAAGGACGGTGTATAAGGAAGCCGTGGTAAGACTTGGGGATTTACAAATGTCCAATCCCCACCGGACTCTGGGAAGTATGGGGGTCACAGGTAATTTTGCTGTGCTCCTCACCAGAGTCCTGGCATGGCTCAGGGCTGGCACACGTCACTCTGAACTGAACCTGGGATTAAGAAGAAGGGTTCCGCCGAGACCGGTTTGGCTCCGTGGATAGAGCGTTGGCCTGCGGGCTGAAAGGTCCCAGGTTTGATTCCGGTTGGGGACATGTACCTTGCTTACGGGCACATCTCCACAGTGGGGCGTGCAGGAGGCGGCTGATCGATGTCTCTCTCTCACCGGTGTTTCTGACTTTCTATCTCTCTCCCTTCCTCTCTGTAAAAAATCAATAAAATATATTAAAGAAGAAGAAGAAAAAAGAGGAGGAGGAGGAGGAGGAGGAGGAGGAGGAAAAAGAAGAAGGAGGAGGAGGAGAATAGGAGGAGGAGGAAAAAGAAGAAGAGGAGGAGGAGGAAGAGGAAGATGGTGAAGAAGAAGGGTTCCAGGGAACTAGAGGAACCGTCCCCTGGTCTTGGACACAAGAGAAATGGTGTGGCCAGGAGCCCAGGCCAGAGAGGGCAGGAAACAAGATGATACTAGTTGGACAGAAGCAGTCAGAGAGTTGGGGGGCAAGAGACGCCATGAAGTGGCCACAGACTCGTACCAGTTGGAAACTCTGAAAGGTGAGGTGAGGAATGAGTCACCGTGGTAGGACGCAGAGCGCAGAGCTCTAAACTGGCATTCTGGTGGCCTGCCTCCCCGAGGGCCTGAAACACGCCCTCCGGCCAACTTTGATTTTCCATCTGTGAGTCACGGAGAGGGTGTGATTAACAATGGGCCTCTGGAAGCTTCCTATGGAAGAGCCAAATCCCTTTGTTTCTACCATCAGTATGTAAATTTTGCAACATTTGTAATTTTATCACTTTCTGGAATTCTCTTTTGAAATTTCACATCCTCTAAATTTCCAGCCCTGTGGGCAAAATCCCCAGTCAGCCCGGCCTGGTCCCGGCTGTGATGGGGCGAGGTATCCCTAGGATAGAAACAGAACAGGTTTATGCTTAGCTTCCTGGGTTTTACTTCTCCTTTGACTTCTCTTTGTAGTTCATGAAGTATTTTCTTAAACTCCAATGCTGTCTCAGTTTTGCTAAGGAGAATTAAGAAAAGGAATTTGGGTTCAAACTTTGGTGAATGAGGGACAAAGGATGGACCCGAGTGGCTAGAGTAGGAGGAAGGGGGAGGGGAGGGTTTGACAATGGGACCACAAGCAAATGACCTTGTCGGGGTTAAGATACAAATTAAGATGCGGCAACAAACAGAAGTACAGGTCTCCTTCACTTCCTTTTGCTCCCAGCCCCCACCCACAGCCCTCCTCACCATCCAGAAACTTGAGGCCTGGTCCAGGAGTGAGAGTTAGACCCCAGGAAGTGTTATAGGAACCGCTGTGAATCAGTTACTGAACTTCCGTAACAACCACCAATACATACTGAGCACTTAGTAGGTGCTACAGCTTCAGAGAAAGACACCATCTCCTGGAAATGACACTCAACAGACAAGAGATGATAATAATCAGACCCGCCTTAGCTGGTTTGGCTCAGCAGATAGAGCATGGGCCTGCAGACTCTTTGAAGGGTCCTGGGTTCAATTTTGGTCAAGGGCACATGTCCTAGTTGCAGGCTTGATCCCCAGTAGGGGCGTGCAGAAGGCAGCCAATCAGTGATTCTCTCATCACTGATGTTTCTATCGCTCCCTCTCCTTTCCTCCCTGAAATCAATAAAAATATGTGAAAAAAAAAACTTACTCAAAACAAATAATTATTATTATAATAATCAGACCCAACCTAAAAGTACATCTGTGACTCTGGGCAAATCCCCATTCTGAGCCTCAATGTCCTCCTCTTCTTTCCAATAACCTCCATCTCCCAGGGCCCGGGAAAGATTTGATGGGAGCATAACCATAGCATGTTCTGGTCCAGTGTCCGGCACAAAATAAGACAGCCATCAATAAAAGGCACCCTTAGCTCACCTAACGTGTACGAGGCAAGTGGTAAGTCCAGCTGGAGGGTGTGGGCTGTAGCAGGCAGTCGAAAGAGCTCAGGCTGAAAGCCCAGCTCCGCCTCCTGCTCATTGTACGAACCTGGGCCACGTGCCTGCCAGGTGAGGCAAGGGGACAGGTGCAGGGCAAACGCTGGTTATTTGAATTACTGCTCTTTTAGGTTTTGCTGATTGGCATGTCACTACCATACCAATGGACACCTTCTTGCCTGTTGCCTTTTTCTTTTTTTTTGAATTATTTCCTTGGGACAAATTCAAAACCCTTTCTCCACCCTTTCTGCAGCTGTCAGATTCCCAAAAACAGGTAGCTGTAAATCCCACCTCGCACGAGGCCCAGGACCACGCCGTGGCAGCTGCCTGCAGCGGTGACCCAAGCGGCACATGCTCGCGGAGGCCCCTGTGCCAGCGATGACCTCATCAGGAAGGATGGGTTCGCGGCCGCCGGGCCAGGAGGGGTGGCAGTAGCAGGAGCTCTTATCTCTTGGGGTTGCTACCTCATCCTGAGTGGGAGGAAAACTGATACAAACGCAGCGGGCAGGCCTGCCCCGGAGTCCTTTGAGAAGCGTCCAGAAAACTCCCAAGGGAGATATGGATTACATCTCAGAGGAGTTAGAGGGAGCCGAGGATTAGGGTTGGGGCCTCGGCCTTGGAATCCGCTGCCTGGGAGGAGGTGTGAGAATGAGTGTGGAGAAAGAAAGTAAATGCTGGAGGAAGAGGTAGGCAAGGTCCAAGGTGGAGGCCCCCCAGTAGCTGGGTTTTAGGGGACCCCGATTTCCCCAGCTTGTATGCAATAGTTGGTGTGTATGATCCAGGTGTCGGCTAAGACACCCGGCCCTTTGAGTTCTAATAATACCAGTGCACCCCTTCCAGCCTCTCCAGGGATTTGGGGATCTGACTAATAATTTTCCTCATTATCGTGGGCTCTATTGTCTTCTCAACTGATTCAGTTTGAGGATCACCTCACCCCGCCCCCATAGGTACCCCTCTTATGCTCTGGACGAACCCAGACAGGGAAATGAGCCCCTCTCTGTGGCTTCAATACACACATGCGAGATCACGCCTACTGTGATCAAGTCACATTGCAGACTGGGCTCAACGTTCGAGGACCCGTAAAGTAGGCACTCGCTTTGTTTTGATGATGTTGTATTTGTGTGTTTGTTTCTTATCTGCCCAGTAGTGTCCATCTCACCATTTGGTAAAAATGGAGCATTGCCTTTACCCAGCTCCATGTTTCTGTAGGTATTTCCAGGTACACTATTCCAGCCCACAAGCCACTGGGCCACTGACCCAGGCCTGGCCCAATCTATTGAAGGTGCCCCATCCCAGCACCCAGAGACTGGGTGACTGAGCTGATATGAGGTAGGCCTGGAGCTTGTGGGGACATCTTCCCAACTCTGCAGAAGAGGCCTCTCTCCAGGAAAGAGAATGAAGCAAAGACAAAAACAAAACAAAACAAACAAACAAAATTAGTCAAGAGAGACAGGGAACAAGAAGGGAGGGAACTCCTTGCCTCCTTGCCTGTCCTGAGTCCTGAGTCCCTGGGTCCACAGCCCATCTGAGAACTCCACACTGGGAATAGTGTCCCCTGAGTTCTGTAAATAGCGGGACCATTGCTCTGCTGTCAACTTCCCAATTGAGCAAGCCAACGTAGCTCACTTTTCCTTTTTATTTTTTTCCTTAAAAAACTTGGGTTGAGTGCTCGCTTCGGCAGCACATACACTAAAAATTGGAACAAGCCGAAACCAGTTTGGCTCAGTGGAGAGAGCATCGGACTGCGGACTGAGGGGTCCCGGGTTCGATTCCGGTCAAGGGCATGTACCCTTGGTTGCGGGCATGTCCCCAGTAGGGCGTGCAAGAGGCAGCTGATCGATGTCTCCTTCTCATCAATGTTTCTAACTCTCTATTCCTCTCTCTTTCTCTCTGTAGAAAATCAATAAAATATATTTTAAAAAATAAAATAAAAATTGGAACGATACAGAGATTAGCATGGCCCCTGCACAAGGATGACACGCAAATTCGTGAAGCGTTCCATATTTTTTTTGTTAGGGCTTTTTTGAGCCTTTTCAGTTGATTAGGTTTCTGGGTCTGATGTTATCGACTAAAGGAAACCCGGGTATGTTTGTTTAATATTAAACCTAATATTTAATGTAACTCGCCCAGCAACATTCAAGGGGATTTCTTCAGCCAGCTCTGGAAGCTGTGGTCTCACACATTTTGCACTGTTTTTATACTTGTATTCATCCTATCACCTGGGACTCAGGCACAAGGCCTTCCAAACGGAGATTTGAAAAATAACTGCCATTTATGTAAAATAATGTACTGTGACCAAGTTATTTGTGTGTGTGTGTGTGTGTGTGTGTGACCACATTATTTAAATTGAAAATAAAGTGCTTTATTTAGAACTAAAAGAAAAAAAAAACTTGAGTTGAGGTTTAATCACTTGCTACCAAAAGACTGAATACAGACAGGGTTGCCATCTACTCTTCCTTGCTTGTCCTCCAGCCTGCAGCCACGTTTGCAGCGAGGTGTGGTTGGTATTGGAGTTTTGGGGAGGGCTGATTTTGCAAAGTACATTAAGGAGTCTTTTTTTCTTTTTTATGTGTCTTTATTGATTTCAGAAAGAGGAAGGGAGAGGAGGAGATAGCAACATCAATAATGAGAGAGAATTGTCGATTGGCTGCCTCCTGCATGCTCTCTACTGGGGATCGAGCCCTCAGCCTGGGCATGTGCCCTGACCAGGAATTGAACTGTGACCTCCTGGTTCATAGGTCGATGCCCAACCACTGAGCCAACCCAGAGCAGACTGAGGGCAGGACCTGCCAGGTGGAGAAATGATGCCAAACTGAGCCTGTTTCCGGTGCAGAGCAAGTTAGTCTTTCCTTTGTCCTCTCCCGCCTTTCAACCCTCAACCTGGGGCCAAGAGCCGCATCAAGTAATTTCCCCAAAGGCATTTCTTTTTTTATTATTATTATTGTTTAAAGTATTACAAATAGTAGTACATATGTGTCCTTTTTATTTTCCCCCTATTGACCTCTCCCCGACTTTCCCTACCCCCAGTACACCCCACAATGTCTTGTATCCATCGGTTATGCTTATATACATGCACACAAGTCCTTCGGTTGACCTCTTACAGGCCTCTCCCACCCCCACCACCACCACCTCCCCTGCCTTCCCGCTGTAGTATGACTGTCTGTTCATTGCTTCTTTGCCTCTGTATTTGTTTTTGTTGTTTTTTTCCCCTTGATTCTTTTCTTTAAAAACATCTTGCCTCTGCAGGCTAGAAATAAACTTATAAGAACAAAAAATGTTTGAGTCCCAATTTCACAAAGGCATTTTCTTTCAGATGCTAACGGAATCAGATGCTAAAGTAGTTACGTTTTTACAATGTGTATATGTATATTTTATGTGTATTATTCTGGAGAGAGGGTTTGCTTTTTTTCATCTAGTTCTCAAAGAGTTTCCATGACTCAAAAAAACAGGATAGAAAAAAATGGCGATGGAATGGGGGAAGGGGAGAGGGGAGGGACCTTATACATGAGGGGGAGGAGCACCCTACCAATGAAGGCAGAGTCAGAGCCTACAAGCAGCTCACACCCTATTCCAGCCAGAAGTGTCCTGAGGGGTTTTCAAACACTTTCAGCCTTGGCACCCTACGTTCAAACAAAACCTTATAGGAAAACAGACTAAAGAAGGCAGGGAAGGTGATGGGGGAGGGGGGACAGAGCCTTAACACTTGAAGACCCCAAAGTGAAAGCCTTAAGACCTAGCCCGACTGGCGTGGCTCAGTGGTTGGGCATCGACCTATGAACCAGGAGGTCACAGTTCATTTCCTGGTCAGGGCACATATCCAGGTTGAGGGTTCAATCCCCAGTAGAGAGCATGCAGGAGGCAGCCCATCGACAATTCTCTCTCATCATTGATGTTGCTATCTCCTCCTCTCCCTTCCTCTCTCTGAAATCAATAAAGACATATTAAAAAGAAAAAAAGACTCCTTAATGTACACTTTGCAAAATCTGCTCCCCCCCCCTCCCCACCTCCCTCTGATCCAACCTAAACAACTAACTTCACAGATGGGGAAACTGAGGCCCCCAAACAAGTGAGTTGCTCAAGTTGTCCATCTAGTTGTGACATCCTCAGGACTCAGATGTAAGAGCACAGGCCGCATCGGCCAGATCTGCGCTCTTCTCTCTGCCTGGGGAAAATGTGAAAACCATGCTTTCTGCCCCCAAACCTCAGTCCTCAGTCCCTTCCCCAGCCCACACACAGGGGCCTGGCTCTCGTCCTGTAAAACGCCCCCCACGCTAGCCCGGTGGCTCTCTTGGCCTTTCTGGGGGAGACACTGGGGATCTCCTTCCTCCAGGAGCGAGCGGTGGAGGAGGGGCGGGAAAACACGGCCTCCCTCGCTCAGCTGGCAGCGCAGTCCCGGCTGCAAGTCATCTATCAGGGCCCAAGGAGGAGCCAGTGTCAACCTGGGGCTCAGGGCCGAGTCCCAAGACATCTCACTTTACAAGGATGGAATTTCACAACTTGTGTATTTTAATTAAATTTTTATTTTTATGGAATTTTAGTTAGAGTTCCCCCAGTCCTGCAGCTCACTCATTGTTATTAAAAACCATGACCAGATTGGGGGGGCGGGGAGGAGAAAAGCTGTCCGAGCAGCGAAAATGAGGCCGCTCGTTAGGAACTATCTGACCACACTGTGCACTTGAAACCCACTCCCAGCCTTCAGATGCCGGCTCCGCCCCCACGACTTCACAGATCAGATTTTAAGTCTGTGGCTTATTGCTTTCTGAGCCTCCTGGGGCTTATAGGATTATTCCGGATTTAATCCTTTAATAATTTTTCCTCCCTCCTGTCTGAGGCCCGGTTTTCCAGCCGAAATCAGCCTGAGGGAAACAGCTTGCGTCCAGCCTTGATGGACTCCCCTCTCCGACTGCTGACCACTTGGGGACTTACCGAGAGAAAGCGTCAGGGCCCGGTTCCGAAGCTCTGGTGGAGAGGGGGAGGCAGCCATGCCTAAAGCCCAGCAGCACACTGTCTTCTTTATTCCTCCCAATGGCCTGGGAAGGAGGGTTATGGTTATTATCCCCATTTTACAGAAAGAAAAACTGAGTCTCGGTGACAACAAATAGCTTAAGTTGACCCAGGTGGTAAGAAGCAGACCAGGCTTCCAGCTCTTCCACTGGGCTCAGGAGTCCCTGCTCTCTGAGCCACACCAGCCCCTGGACACTGTTCCCCTCCACCCCAACCTGTTATCCCTTTCCGCTATGTGTGTGGCTAGACAGGGACACCCCTGGAATCGGGGTTGGGGGGAGGAAACCCCTTGCTCAATCAAGCAGCCCTGGTAATTAAAGTGTGAGGGATACCCCAAGCCGATCCCCCTCACCAAGATACACTCCAAGATGAGCAGGTGCGACACAATTAAAAGCACGCTGAGCTGAGACCGGTTTGGCTCAGTGGATGGAGCCTCGGCCTGCGGACTGAAAGGTCCCAGGTTCAATTCCGGTCAAGGCATGTATCTTGGTTGCGGGCACATCTCCAGTGTGGGGCATGCAGAAGGCGGCTGATCGATGTCTCTCTCTCATCGATGTTTCTGACTTTCTATCCCTCTCCCTGTAAAAAATCAATAAAATATATTAAAAAAATAATAAAAAAAGCATGCTGACTGAGTGCCCACAACAAACTGGGCCGGAGAACAGAGGTAGAGGAACGAATGAGACTTTGGGGCAGGAACCAAACTCATGTGAACTAACATCACAGGCCATGATGTTGCTACCATATAGGATTCCAGTCAGGGCACAGGCCTGGGTTGCAGGCTCAATCCTCAGTGTGAGATATGCAGGAGACAGCCAATCAATGATTCTCTCCCATCATTGATGTTTCTATCTTTCTCTCCCTCCTCCTTCCTCTCTGAAAGCAATAAAAATATATATATTTAAATAGCTAACTAAAAATAAAACTGTAGGAAATCCAGTTCTGCATGTGGAAGGGGAGGGGGCAGCTATAGAGATCATTGACAGAGGAGGTGTCCTCATGGTTTTGAGCAGGAGGTAGGATCCTGCCTGACTGTGGCTGGGATTTTGACCTGGTTCAAGGGAAGGGACCGGGTCCCCAGTATCCTTTCATTATCTGGCACTCAGAGGTCTCAGAAGAAGAAAATCAAGCTGAAACCCTGACTCCTCATTTCTACTACTTCTGGCATCTCTGGCTGGCAGCTGAGTCATGGTCCTCCTGTTTCAGGCTTTCTGGGAGACGTCCAGGGAAAGAGGGTTGCACCCATTCACCTTGCCTGGGGTGATCCCCACCCATGACCCTGAGAACCCCAATAACCAGCCTTCCTATCCAGCAGCCCCTCTTTGGGAAGATAACAGTCAGGTCCAGGGCAGGCCTGTGCTAAGCATTGAGCTGTGGAGATGAAAAAGACAGTCCCCGCCTCTCAGTCGAGGGAAAGGACAAATAAACGGGTGATTGCAACTCAACAGGATAAGTTCTACCAGTGGGGAGGGTCATAAGTGAGTAGACCAGCATCAGCAAATCCAGGGAGCTCTTCAGAAATACAAATTTAGTCCTAGCTGGTGTCGCTCAGTGGATAGAGCCTCGGCTTGCGGACTCAAAGGTCCCGGGTTTGATTCTAGTCAAGGGCACATGCTGGGATTCGGGTTTGGGCCCCAGTGGAGGGCATGCTGGAGGCAGCCAATCAATGATTCTCTTTCATCATTGATGTTTCTATGGCTCACTCCCTCTCCCTTTCTGCTCTGAAATTCAATTGAATATATATATACATATATATATATATATTTTTTTTTTTTAAATACAAATCTACAGGTCCAGCTCCAGACCCATTGATTGGGAAACTGGGGGAGGAGAGGGCCGAGCAATCTGTGTTATAACAAAGCCTCCATGTCAGCGGTTCTCAACCTGTGGGTCAAGACCCCTTTGGGGGTCGAACAACCCTTTCACCGGGGTCACTTAAGACATCCTGCATATCAGATATTTGCATTACAATTCATTAACAGTAGCACAATGACAGTTATGAAGTAGCAACGAAAATAATTTCATGGTCGGGGGTCACCACCACATGAGGAGCTGTATTAAAGGGTCGCGGCATTAGGAAGGTTGAGAACCACTGCTCCAGGTAATTCCAGCGCAGGCTCACGTTTGGGGATGGATGAGCTCTAGGAAGACGGGAGAGAGTAGCACTTTGCCCTGAATGGAGCGGAGGAGAAGCTTTCCTGGAAGGAGAGGCTCCTGAGGCGGATTTTCTAGAACAAAGAGCCGGAGGAAGGGGATAAAGAGCCCTCCCTCCGGGCGGATGAAACTGGGGCGCGCAAGAGCCCAGAGGCGGAGGGGGGCTCTGGCTAGTTTCAAAGAGCTACAGGGGTGGCAACCCAGGCAGCTAGCGGAGCTGGGGAAAGAGATGGAAAAAAATAAAAATAAAAGGTTTCACAATTCCTAATGGGAGGAAACTAAGAGAGCGGAGGTGCTCGGCGACCCCCGGCCACAAACAACCGGGTCAGAGCGGCCATGCGGGACAGATAACTGCAAGCGCCTGGACGCCCCCCCACCTCGTCGCTGGAACCCCTTTGCTTCACCCACACGGCATGACCTCATGTGTTATGGCTGCGCAGGCACGGGGGAGGCCGGATCCGGTGTTTGTGTTGAAATTAATTGGGGGCTTCGCAGATGATGGAGGCCGGGAGGAATGCGCGGGGCCGCGCTGGGATCCCCGCACCGCGCACCGCGCACCGCGGTGTCGCTTACGACCCACTGCGGGGGCCCCCACCCCGGCCGCTCACCCTCTGCACGTCCGCAGCCCCTGCTTGATTGGAATCAGAACCACAGACAGATAGGACTATTGTAAACCCAAAGCAGATCTCTCCCAGGGCCCGGTAGGTAGGTGGGGAGGGCTGGGGGGAAGCACCCCCAGAGCTATTTTTAGCCCAGGAAACGGGGCCCCCGTTTTAGCAGCGCAAAGCCACTTGTCAATCAGGACAATCCCAGCGCTCGGCCCCCCCCCCGCCCTGATTTATGGTGATTCAGAGGGGAGATGCTGCCAGGAACAGGGCCGGGGCCAGGAAAATTTCATCTGTCTGGAATCCGACAGGAAAAAAGAGGCCTGGAAATTTCAGAGGAAGCCGGGATCCGTGCCGGCTGCAGCGCCTCTGTTTGTGTTCGCTCAGCTGGCTCCTGTTAGCGCGTTCAGGGTCCGCTGAGGGAAAGCATCGGGCCAGGTTTTTCCATCACTTCCACAACCTGGAGCTTGGTCCCCAGGCAGCGGCTGCTCCGGCGACCTCTGACCCTCAACCGCGGGAGCCTTCACCAGGTTTCCCTTGGCCTCCAGCCAGCCCTGGGCCCTCGCTCAGATCAACATCTTTGTCTTTTTCTCTTCTCTTACTTCAAAAAAAAAAGATAGCAAAGTGATTCTGTCTTCGTGGTTATCTGTTTAATCAGAGCTTAGCATGCCCAAAAAGCGGGGTTCCGTATGCACACGGATTAATCCTATTTAGTTCTAATTCCCACCCCGGGAGTGCCCCAGCTCTCCCCAAGTGGCCTCTTCACTCATCCTCCCTGTGCTTGGGCGCCAGGAGCCCCTAACTTCCCAACCCCATGCCATGAGCTCCACAATGAAGCCAGGGACCAGGGCTCTGTTCAAAACCTTGTGGTGTGCCTTGACTGGTTTGGCTCAGTGGATAGGGTGTCAGCCTGCAGACTGGAGGGTCCCAGGTTCGATTCCCGTCAAGGGCATGTACCTTGGTTGCGGGCACATCCCCAGTGTGGGGTGTGCAGGAGGCAGCTGAATCAATGTTTCTCTCTCACTGATGTTTCTAACTCTCTCCATTCCTCTCTGTTGTTTTTATTTTTTAAAATATATTTTATTAATTTTTTACAGAGAGAAAGGGAGAGGGATAGAGAGAAACATCAATGAGAGAGAAATATCAATCAGTCACCTCCTGCACACACACACACACTCCCTCTGGGGATGTGCCCGCAACCAAGGTACACACCCTTGACCAGAATTGAACCCAGGACCCTTCAATCCGCAGGCTGACTCTCTATCCACTAAGCCAAACTGGTTTGGGCTATATCTTTAAAAAAAAAAAAATCTTGCTATGTGACAAAATCAAAGGGGCAAACAAGATTGTCTTTTCTATTTGTGCATTCGTTCACTCAGAGCCTGTTTTTGCCAGTCCCCATATTGGAGGTGTGGGAAAGGGGCGGAGTGGACTGGATATGAAGTAGGCATGACCCACCCTGGAGCTCACAGCTTGGCTGGGGGCACAGCCCTGTAAATACCCGCAGTGAGGGGAACGAACGGGATAGCCAAGAGGAGCGTTGTGGAGCACAGAGAAGTCCCTGGGGCTGATTCAGAAGGCAGATAATGGGGGACAGGCATCCAAAGATGTGTGCAAAGACCAAGAAGAGGGAAAGAAAGGGGACAGACACACACCCATATCCTGAGGAGTCTGGTTTGCCTGGAGCAGACAGGATCCCAGGGCTGGGCTGGCCCCGGAGGGGCTTTGTTGGAGCCAGGTTGATGGAGACACAGATACGGTGCCCCGCCTGCCAGCTCCGTGGCACGAAGGGCTCAGCAAATAACACCGGCCTCTGCCAGCACTGGTGTCTGGGGGAAAGCTGCCCCTCCAATCCTCACCCTGATGCCAGGCAAGTCAGTTCCTCCCCCGGAGGCCCCAGGTCCCCTTGTTTAGAATGTTGGGACTTACATGGGGAGTGCCGGAGAGTTAACCTGGGAACCCCGAGGTCAGATGTGCATTTTGTGCAGGTGGCTCTGGTGGCACTGTGGAAGGTGGGGTGCAATGGGGTGAGGCTAGAGGCGAGGGGACCAAGCAGAAGAGAAGACAGGGGCGGACAGGGCAGGGCAGTGGGAATGGAAGGGAGGGCAGGGTTTAGAGGACATTGAGAATCCCAATTCTGTTACCCTCGGTGGCAGGCCAACGGGAGCTGTTCGGCAAAGAAATACTGTACATGGGCGAGGGGAAACCTAGCTTCTAAAAGAACCCACAGCAAAAACCGCCTGCCACAAGCTCTGCAGGAAAGAAAGTGGCCAGGTCTGCAGCCACTTCAGACAGGCTGCTGGAGACTGGGGTCCCCCTGGGGTCAGTGGAAGTGAGAGCCCAGGGGCCTGGCACTGACCTACAGCTGCCCATCTTGGGACCCAGCGTTTCCAGGACACTGAGGGGAAGTCCTGAGACATCAGTGAGGTACTTGCTTGGGGCACAAAACTTAAGAGGAGTCCCCAAAACTCAGAAATCAAGATAGATGACATATTTTTATTGTTGACAATATCGCACCACTCACTCCCACCCAACAGATAGATAATATGTTAATGCAGTATTTTAAGTCCAAATAACAATGAACAGAATGCAAAAGTTTCAAAAAAGACAAGATTTAACTTTCATTATTCAATGCCCTGCCTCATCCTCCTCACCTTAATCCCAGCCTTGGTTCCAATAAAACTTTATTTTAAAAAGCAGACAGCTGCCGAGATCGGTTTGGCTCAGTGGATAGTGTCGGCCTGCGGACTGAAAGATCCCAGGTTCGATTCCGGTCAAGGGCATGTACCTTGGTTGAGGGCACATCCCAGTCTGGGGGATGTCTCTCTCTCTCATTGATGTTTCTAATTCTCTATCCCTCTCCCTTTCTCTCTGTAAAAAATCAATAAAATTTAAAAAAGAAAAAAAAAGCAGACAGCTACAACATTCGAATTATGGGTGTGCCAGAAGAAGAGAGAGAGCAAGATATTGAAAACCTATTTGAGGAAATAATGATAGGAAACTTTTCCTATCTGGTAAAAGAAATAGACTTACAAGTCCAAGAAGCACACAGAACCCCAAACAAAAGGAATCCAAAGAGGACCACACCAAGACACATCATCATTAAAATGCCAAGGGCAAAAGACAAAGAATATTAAAAGCAGCAAGAGAAAAACAGTTACTTACAAGGGAGCACCCTTACAATTGTCAGATGATTTCCAAACAGAAACTATGCAGGCCAGATGGGAGTGGCAAGAAATATTCAAAGTGATGAATAGCAAGAACTTACAATCAAGATGACTCTACCCAGCAAAGCTACTATTCAGAATTGAAGGTCAGATAAAGGGCTTCGAAGATAAGAAAAAGCTAAAGGAGTTCATCACCACCAAACCGGTATTATATGAAATGCTGAAGGATATTCTTTAAGAAGAGGAAGAAGAAGAAAATGGTAAAGATAAAAATTATGAACAACAAAAACATATCTATCAACAAGTGAATCTAAAAGTCAAGTGAATAAAAAATATGATGAACAGAATATTCTGGTGAAGATAATAGAATCAGGGGCATAGAAAGGGAGTGGACTGACAATTCTTGAGGGAAATGGGGGGTTAGGGGGTGCGGGAAGAGACTGAACAAAAATCATACACCTATGGATGAAGACAGTGTGTAGGGAGGAGGGGGTTAAGGGCAGAGGGTGGGGTGGGAACTGAGTAGAGGGGAGCTGGGGAGGGGGAGGAAAAACTGTAATAACCTAAACAATAAAGATTTATTAAAAAAATAAAAAGCAGACAGCTAGTGGGGACTATAGTTTACTAATTTTTTTTAACATTGTGTTAAATTGTATTTTTCTTGATTACTGAGATTTTGGGAAATATGTCACTCCCCTCACTCTTGACTGGGTCTGCCCCAGAGGGCCTCCTTCCTGGAACACAAACCCCAATGAAAAGACCTCTTGCCTGCAGAGAACATTCTCCATGAGTTTGACTTCAGAGGGCTCCCTATGGTCAGCCACTCTGAACCAAGGGACCCCCGAGAACCTGGTACCCTGTTGCTTGGAAACCCTGATGGCCCCTTGCAACTGCGAAAAGTTGTGCCAAGCTCTCTAAGCTCAGTTGCCTCATCTGTAAGATGAAGAGAAGAATGTTGTGTGTTGTTCCTCATTTCAAAGAACTCTAAGTCAGCCCAAACCCAGAACTTTCCTACACCTAATGCCCATATCAACCCTGTGAGCCCATGTCATGTGCTGGGCACTGTCTTGGGGAGATGGAGATAAATAACACATAAGAAATGTATTCCTGTCCTGACCGGTTTGGCTCAGTGGAGGGAGCATTGGCCTGCGGACTGAAGGGTCCTAGGTTTGATTCCGGTCAAGGGCATGTACCTTGGTTGCGGGCACATCCCCAGTGGGAGGTGTGCATGAGGCAGCTGATCGATGTTTCTCTCTCATCGATGCTTATAACTCTCTATCCTTCTCCCTTCCTCTCTGTAAAAAATCAATAAAATATATATATTTTTAAATGTATTCCTAACCCCTAGCCACCACTGCAGTTTACACATGAGGCAGGATTAGAAAGAGCTAGATCCAAACACAGGCCAACAGCATTCAGCCGTTGTCTGTTCATTCATTTATTCCTTCAGTAACAGACAACCACTGTCCGACGCTGCCAAACATTGAGTGAATCAGACGTGCCCTTGGCCTCGAGACCCTTATAACCTAGTGGAGTCGGACAGACAGAAAAATAACTGCCATGGGAAGTGACCTGTGCTCTTTAGAGATAAAGAAATATGGGAATTAGAGAAGACAATTCTTTGAGGGAAGGTTTTTCGGAGCAGGGTCTTCAATTCTTTACAAGTAGAATTGGGCCATACAGATGGACTGGCATTTTTCGGACAGCATTCTTGTCTTAGTTTGTCCAGACTGCCATAACCAAACTACCACAGACTAGGTAGGTGACTTAGAAACTGCAAAAATTTACATCTCACCATTCTGGAGGCTGGGAAGTACAAGATCAGGGTGTCCGCAGATTTGGTGTCTGATGAGGACCCACTTACTGGTTCATAAATGGCTATCCTTTGTGGCAGAAGGGGCAAGGGAGCTCTTTGGGGGCTATTTAAAAGGATATTAACCCCCCTGCCCTCATGACCTTACCACCTCCCAAAGCCCCCACCTAAACACCATCAGCTTGGGGGTTGGGGTTTCAGCATGAACTCTGGAGAGACACAGATATTTAGCTCACAGCAGACCTGCATGTGCTAAGGCCGAGCATGAAGGAAGGCAACATGATTAGAAACGAGGAGAGGCATGGATGTGGGACAACATGTGCAAGAGAAGCAATGGTGGGAGAAGGAGGGGGAAGATACACTTGGCAGAGGCCGAGAAAAGCCCTGTATGCTGAGGTAAAAAGTTAGACTCCGTTCTGTTGGCAATGGGAAGCCATCGGAAGCTTTCAGGCAGAAAACGGCATGTTCTGTCTGTTTTTAGAAAGAGAACAATGGCAGCCATGGAGAGGCGGGATTAAAGCTGGAAGTACCGCTGAAACTGGTTTGGCTCAGTGGATAGAGCGTCAGCCTGCGGACTGCAAAGGTCCCAGGTTCGATTCTGGTCAAGGGCATGTATCTTGGTTGTGGGCACATCCCCAGTCGGGGGTGTGCAGGAGGCAGCTGATCGATGTTTCTCTCTCATCGATGTTTATAGCTCTATCCCTCTCCCTTCCTCTCTGTGGAAAATCAATAAAATATACTTTATTTAAAATATATTTTATTGATTTTTTACAGAGAAGAAGGGAGAGGGTAGACATCCCCCGCTGGGATGCGCCCGCAACCAAGGCACATGCCCTTAACCGGAATCGAACCCAGGACCTTTCAGTCCACAGGCCGACGCTCCATCCACTGAGCCAAATCAGTTTTGGCAATAAAATATACTTGTAAAAAAAGCTGGAAGTACCTAGAAACAGGAAAATCAGTTGGGGTATTTTGCAATGATCCAAGGGTGAAATGGCAAGACCTGACCGAGACGGTGTGGTGAGGATGGAATCAGGAATGGCATTAAAGAGGTTTCTGGGAAGAAGCTATACGACTTGCGGACTAGGTGTCTGGGACCCAGGGACCCAAAACACCACCACTGTTTCAGCCAGCACTTCCTACAAAGGCTGGCACGAGGGATGAGCAGACCAGCACCCCAAAGCCCATCGAGCACAATAAACCGGTACCCCTCTCTATACCAGCGGATATGGTCTGCATTGGAGGAATGACTGGGGTGGGGAATGATGAGGTTTTCAGTCACCATTCAAGGGTTTTTAAGGCAGCGACCACCTCCTAGTATGAGGGACCTCTGAGGTTACCCAACACAGACCAGGAAGTGGGTCTGCAGGATATCATTATGAGGGGCAGGGAGTGAATGCCCGTGCTCCCTACAAACATCATGTCTCCTCCACCAGAGATGAGAGGAGGTGCCTCCTTAAAGCACTGGTGTCTTAAGGTCAGGGAACCCCTGTGCCCAGGGCTCTCCTGCCTGCTGACACGGTGCTGGCCTTCTGCAGGCCTCTTCCTGCTAACAGTGAGAGGCTTGGGAGCTCTGGGGTGTGTCATGAACCTCTGACCTCAGGCCCACCCAGCAGCGTGTACTGTCCCCAGCAGGGTGTGAAGGTCACTGAGGCTTCCATCCATCCTAGCCTCCTCCTCCTCCCGCTCCTTCCACCTTCACCCAGCCCATGACCAACACAGACCGCCTGAGAGGGCTCTCCCAGAAGTCACTGGCTCTCCTTCCCCAAATGGGAAGGATTCCAAAGCCAATTCCCAAATACCTTATCTCCCACAGCCTCCCACGGCCCCGCCCGCCTGTCCACCTCTTCCAGCACCAGGAGCGAGAAACCTGACGCACAGAAATGACATCAGCGGACAACGATCAGAGACCTGCCTCCCCCCACACACACACCAGGAGGGGAGCGGTTCGGAGGAGGGGGCCGAAGAGCAGGGACCTTAACTGACCCGGCGCCCCGCCTGCATTCCGGCTTCCCTCTCCCCGGCCCTGGAGCCTCCCGGGCCTCCGCTGCACAGGAAGCCGTGTCTTCCCTCCAGCCGGCAGAACGCTCACCTCCGCTATTAACAGAACATCCGGTAACGTTTTAATTGGACGTGAGCTCTAATGACTCCACCAGCTGACCAGCAGTACAAGCAAAACCGAGACCCACGGTGAAGCTGCAAATAGGTACACACACGGGCGGATGGCGTGAGGGAGCGAGACAAAGGCTGAGGACAAGTAACCAGGGAACCCAGGAAACGCTCCTGCTCTCAGCTCCAGCATCGTGTCTCTGCCGCTCAAGAGACCCCCTTAACTCGCTCACACCCATCCTCTCCCACCCGCCCCTCTGCTGGCCCCGCCCTATGTGGGCACAGTGATCACTGTTCCTCGTTCGGATCAGACCTGCTGTCAGCAGGGTTTGTGTGTGTTTTCAGTGGGAGGCTGAAGTTTACGCAGCATATGCACAGGTCGTGTCTGACATGTGAGAAAACGCTGTTTGTGCAAAACACCGTAGATTAAAAACACATAGGATTTGCCCTGGCCAGTGTTGCTCACTAGTTAGAGCGTTGGCCCGTGCCCCAAAAGGGTCTCAGTTTCGATTCCTGGGCAAGAGCATGGACCTGGGTTACGGGGTTCGTTCCCCACCCTCGGTAGGGGCGTATTCAGGAAGCAACTAGTCACTCTCTCGCTCACATGGATGTTTCTCTCTCTCTTTTTCTCTCTCTCAAGCTCTAGCTCTAGCTTGCTCTCTCTCTCTCTTCCCCTCCCTTCTTCCCTCCTTTCCTTCTGCTCTCTGAAAATCAATGGTGAGGATTAACAACAACAAAAATACATAGAATTTGTGTTTTAATACAATCATAGGGTCCCAGGATTCAAACAAGGAAGTTTGATTTCAAGTCTGCCTCACAGAGTTCCTTGCCCAACTACAGAGAACTATCGTGGAGGTAAACGTTGCTCATCTCTTTCTCAAGTCAAATATTCATGAATCTCACACACAGGGCTTTGCATCTGTAGAAGGTAAATTCCTTCAGCAGGCGGACCAATTTCTGAGCCTTCAGTTTCAGATTCCTCACCAGTTTCCTCTTCCAAACCAAATGTCTAACTCTCTGGCGGTCCGAAGCCACCCAGGTTCTCCTTCAGTCTCCCTATGGCTGCCGTGTACTGGATGGGTTCTGCCACTTCCGCCACTCCTTTTTAAAAAATACATTTTATTGATTTTTTACAGAGAGGAAGGGAGAGGGATAGAGAGTTAGAAACATTGATGAGAGAGAAACATCGATCAGCTGCCTCTTGGACACCCCCCACTGGGAATGTGCCCGCAACCAAGGTACATGCCCCTGACTGGAATCGAACCTGGGACCCTTCAGTCCACAGGCCGACACTCTATCCACTGAACCACACCGGTTTCAGCTTCCGCCACTTCTTTATGCTCCTTTTTCAGGCAGACAGTTTCACGGTCCTTTTGTTCAATTTCGTTATGAAGTTTTGCCTTTTCCCGAAGTGCTTCATAGACCGCCTTCCTCCATTTCTCGACCACTTCCTCCCAAGATGGAGAGGATGGATTTTCTGTAACCATAGGGCCAAATGCTTCTTGAGCAACTCCTCCAAGATCTTTATTTTCACTATGTTCCGGGACAATCATAACTCCAGAGCTGGAAGTCGGAGATGTTAACGGGTCATTTCAATGTCTCCTTTTGGACAAGCCCTTAACCAACTCATTTTCCCTTCCCACAAGAGGCCAGCTGTGGAAGGCTGGATCCTCTTCCAGTTCTTCTTGGGACAGGACTATCCACATGCCTCTGAGTCCCTGTTTGTTTCTGCTTCATACCGGGGCTCACTGTGCATGGCAAGGCCATGGAGTCATGGGAGGGCCGATTCCAGTGAGAGGTTTTAATTTTGTGGATCCAGAGGGTGAACTGAGACTGCCCTTTGCTCCCCACAGGCACGCAGCAGGGTGCAAAAGAGCCGGAGCAGCCACGGGAAGCAAACATGGAAGGTGACATTCCTTGACTGTGCTGTCTGGCAGGAAGGACCTTTGTTCTCACATAAAATCGACCCGGATAGACTCTGAGGGAGAGAATATGACACGTGCGCACATGTTAACATAAAACGTCATCCTTCCAGTCATGTGGGCCAGCTACAGTAGGGCACCCGGGATCAGATCTGAGGACAGAAAAGGGACATGAATGGAAAAGCCGGTGGCCCACAAATAGACTGGAGGTTAATTATCCGGAAGGCGCGATGCAAATTCCGCAGTTTTGACGAAATTACGTCGGTTAGACAAGACGTTAACAGGAGAGAAAACCGGGTAAAGGGTGTAGAGGAACTTTTACTACCCTTGCAACTTTCCTATAAATATACAATTACTCCAAAATAGAAGTTTATTTTTAAAAAGTCATGTGGTTCCTCTGGTTTTCCTCCCCCAACCACCACCACCCCCAGCAGCACGAGCTCGCATCGCCCCGCCAGAGTCCCTTCAAAGGCAACTGCTGAGAACCCCACAAGGATGGGCTGGGGGGCCGCGGCAGGATGTGTGGTCAGGAGCAGGTCTGAGCCAGCGCCTGCACCGGGGAATCGGTCTGCAGAGCCACAGACGGACCAGAGCCCTGAATTCCAGCCCGTTCCACATCTCCGGGTCACTTGTTCATTTCCTAAGTATCTATCACAGCCCGGGCCAAGCGGCGAGCGAGCGCTGCGGCTGTGAGGACAGGAATGTGGCGGAGGAGGACTGTGGATGCGAAGATGAGTAAGACCCAGAGAAACGCCCCGTGGCCTCCCTTAAGGAAGCAGGGAGGGGGACAGACGTGCTCCCCACACAGAACCTGGCAGCGACTGGAAGGCCGGCGTCGGCCCAAAGCCTGCTGGGGCGGGTAATCAGGGAGGGCTTCACAGAGGAGGCAAAATAAGCTCCTGCCAGAATAGCCCAGGTGCTCCCTGGAACCAGAGCAGCCACGCCCGATCCTCTGGCTCAGGCAGCTGGGAAGAGAAGCCCAGACGTAGGGTGTTGCCCTCTGCAAATATCAAGTGCTGTAATCATCATAAAGTCATCATCATCACCATCATCATCATCACCCCCGCCATCAGGCCCTGACGGCCCCGTGGGAGGTCCGGGCCCTGCAGAGGCCCCGTGCGGAGGGAGGCGAGGAGGAGGCCGTCCCTCCAGCTAGCGGGGCCACTTTGGGACGCAGGGGCATGTTGACACAGCTGGGAAGAAAGTCTTCCTCTGCCTCATTAATCACCTCCGCACAGGAGCTCGGAGGGAGGGGCACCCCGGGCACTGGGCTGGTTCTCACAGGGGCTCCGGGGGGTGGGGGGGGTGGCAGGGGGCCTGCCTCCAGCCCAGAACCAGGGGAAGGTTTAATGAGGCCAGGATGGCATGGAGTGGGGCTGCCCGGCCCCAGGGACCCCCAGGCCCGGGGATTCCCAGCCAGGATGTTTGTCTGAAGAGCAGCCATCTTCCTGCCTGGGGGTCAGAGCCACTTCCAGCTTTCAGCTGGTAACCCCCTAACAGGCAGTCCCGGGAGAGGCTATTTTTTTCTTCTCATTTGGCCAAACCAATGTCAGCTGCTCGCCATGCGGCTCCTGACCCTGCCCGGTGTGTGTGTGTGTGTGTGTGTGTGTGTGTGTGTGTGTATCTGTGAGAGAGAGAGAGAGAGAGAGAGAGAGAGAGAGAGAGAGAGATCTGAAGACATGAAGGATCACCAGCCTTTGCGGAGAACAGAGAAGGTCCATTCGGACAAGAGGGCTGCTCTGAACGCAAAAAGGGCGAAGATGGGGAGCCCGCAGACGTGTTTCTTCACCCCTTGTTTGTTATTCATTCCGCAAACACGTACCGAGCACCTACTCTGCGCCGGGCCCTGTTCTGGGTGCCGGGGAGACAGCAAGGAGCAGAGAGAGGAGGTCCTGCTTTCCTGCAGCTTACCGTCTAAAGCAGCGGTTCTCAACCTGTGGGTTGCGACCCCTTGGGGGTCACCTAAGACATCCTACATATCAGATATTTACATTGCGATGCATAACAGTAACAAAATCACAGTTACGAAGTAGCAACAAAAATAATTTTGTGGTTGGAGAACTGTATTCAAGGGTTGCGGCATTAGGAAGGTTGAGAACCACTGGTCTAAAGGGAGGCGCAGAGAGCAGAAAGCAGGGCACACCCCGGAGTGGTCAGGAAGGACCTGAGCTCAGACCCGGGGTCCAGAAGAGCTCTCCTCTTCCTCTTTCCGGCCTCACAGAGGCCCCTCCCCCATCCTATCTGAGCCTGGAGGCCTGAGGCTGGACCTGAACTCTCTGGACTCCCCTGTAGCCCCCGCCTGCTCAGAAGGGGAAATAAGGCCGTTCAACCCCCTCCAGGTTAACCCTAACCCTCCAGACTTGCAGATGGCCCACATGGACCAAGGTCTCACCACCTGGGGGAGGCAAAGGTTGTGTACCCTCTGCCTGCCTCTTTCTCTCGCTCCTTTCTCTTCCCTCAGATATCTTTCCATCCTTTCTCCTCCTTTCTTCCTTCTCCTCTCCTCACTCCTCACCCCCTGTTCTCGCCCCCTCCTCACTACCCCCTCCTCCCCCCTTCCTGTCTCACATTTTCCTGCCCAGGAATCTAGACCCCAGACAGTACCTAGGAAGTCTGCGGGCTTGCCTAATAGAAGCGTAATAGTCCTCGGGGAGGCGTGATAATGACATCCTCCTTAAATAAAAGGACTTAATGGAGATTTCCCAAATTTGAAAACCACATTTCCACTAGCAACCTCTTCAGCAAGTGCCTGCTCTGGAAAGGGGCTGGTGGGAAGCGGCAGGGGGAGGGGGAAGGGGGAGAGGAAGGAGAGAGTGTGCAAGAGCATTCTGCTCAGGGATTGCGGTGGCAGGACTAAGTGCCTGGTCTGAGGACACACGTCCTAAAAGGTGGGCTATCTCAGTCCTTCCCACCCTACCGGGCCAGCCCAGCAAGGACGGAAGCTCCGAACCTGGGAGTCCTGCTTAACCACGCGTGAGTTACTTCCCTCTCCAAGCCTCTCCCCATATCACCCAGTGAGGGTCGGGCCGTTACCTCGTTCCTAAACGTGAAGCAGAAGCCAAAACTACGACAGGCCGGAGTCGTAAACAAACACAGCTAGACCGGGTCCTTCTAAACCAGTCTGCCCATTAACCCTGAATTTAAGAAAACACCAGCTGAAACCGATTTGGCTCAGTGGATAGAGCGTCGGTCTGTGGACTGAAAGGTGCCAGGTTCGATTCCGGCCAAGGGCATGTACCTTGGTTGCGGTCACATCCCCAGGAGGGGGTATGCAAGAGGCAGCTGATCGATGTCTCTCTCTCATCGATGTTTCTAACTCTCTATCCCTCTCTCTTCCTCTCTGTTAAAAAAATCAATAAAATATATTAAAAAAGAAAAAAAAAATAACACCAGACTGTTTCAGGGAGGAGAGGGGAGAAATAGCTTTCTCATCGCCTCTCTCACTAGGATACTAATTAATATTAAGTGAGGTGCGGAATATGAATATGTAATGAAGGCCTTGGGAGATCTGGGATCCCTAAATGTACTTCAGGCAATCATGTAAACCTTTTGGGGGGCTTCTGAAAACAACCCAGGACTCTCGAACCCACCTAATTTCCTCGCCCCGAAGAATAACAGGAAAGAGCCCGGTGAGAAAGGTACTATGTTGAATGAAGGAAGCTGGTGGGGAGTCCTAGATGGTCGATGAACCCAGCCCTGCCACTGGCTTGCTCTGTGATCTTGGGGGAAACTCTTCCTCTGCCTGGGCCTCCATTTCCTGAGGTATAGATTCACGGCATTAGGTAATCTCTGAGAGCATTCCCCTTCTAAAAATACATAATTTAAATTGGAAGTAAAACTCTTCTGACTGGGGGCCTCTCTGCAGCGCATGGGAGGTGGTGTGTTTGCCAACACCGCCACCTTGTGGCCGAAATACACAACTCCCGGCTGAGGCCCGGAGTCACCGCCCTTGTGGTCAAAGCCGCCCAAGGTAGGAAGGGTCCCTTCCACCCACCATCGCACCCTCATCCCACATGGGAGACCACCCTTGGCATTCTTAGCAGCCATGGCTCTGTTTCGAAAAGTCCTTCTCTTCGCTTTGTATCATCGGACACTCTTGGTTGCAAATAGGACCCTGTCTCGGAAGAGGAAAGAAACTGCCATTTCCAAGCTCCTACTATGTGCCAGTGCCCGTAGTAAGTATGTTACATACACATTGTCTTGCTTGACCCCGAAAACAACACTGTGAGGAAGCTAGAGTTGGCCTCTGTTTTACGGGGGAAAAAAAGTCTGGGGCTCAGAGAGGTGATGTGAATTACCCAAAGTCACACAGCTAGGAAGAGGTTACCCCTAAACTCAGAGGAAGCTCAGTGGACTCCAAAACGCTTTTCAGCGTTAACACTTCCCAAAGCTCAGGCTACCACCTCAGGGATGAGCGGCTGATTTCTCTCAGCTATTCCAGGCCCCATTTTCACAGGCCTCTGAAGTTGGCAGGGGGGTGGCGGGAGGTTGCTGAGCTGAAGAAGAAGGGAAAGAGGTCTCTGAGGAACAATTTGCCCTGCTCCTCAGCTGGGAGCAGATGGGCCCTCCCCCAAGGCTAGGGGCTCACCAGGCAAACTTGGGGCACATCAGACGTTTTCAGAACGGCCAAAACCGATTTGGCTCAGTGGATAGAGCGTCAGTCTGGGGACTGAAAGGTCCCAGGTTCGATTCCGGTCAAGGGCATGTATCCTGGTTGCTGGCACATCCCCAGTAGGGGGTGTACAGGAAGCAGCTGATCGATGTCTCTCTCTCATTGATGTTTCTAGCTCTCTATCTCACTCCCTTCTTCTCTGTAAAAAAATCAATAAAAATAAAAAAATAAAAAAGTTTTCAGAACATTTCCTGAAATGCCGAAGAGAAATCTCCAGAACCTAAAGAGGTGTTTGGTTATGAACCCAAAATTCAGAGAAACCAGGAACTTGACTCGTGTGTCTGGGCATGTTTGTCCATTTATTCTGGCACCACTGGTGGGATCTGCCCCCTCCCAGAGGCCATGCCCAGCCTGAGGTGGCAAAGGGAGACAGAGACCCACCCCGTCCTCAGACACTCAGGGAAGGCGACTCTCTTCCCGTACATTCCTTCGCCTTGGGAACAGGACAAGCCCTGCTCTATATTTCCATAGAGTTACTGATCGGTTCGCCCCTCAAACACATTAGAACATCTCTGATCCCCAGAAAATGTAGCCACCTCCACCCCAGAATGACTGACACTCCCTCACAATGTGAGCATCATCAGGAGAGACTGCAAGATATTGTCTCGTCCAGGAATCTCATCTTATTCTTGGGGGCTTTTAGATTCTCGGAGCATAAACACCCACTCGTGGACCCTGGCAGTGTTCCAAATAAACCAAGACATGCCAATATGTCCGCTGATTCTGGGTGGCACAAATACTGTGGCTTCCTGACTCTCCCCTTCCTCCACCCTCCCCCCCAAAAAAAGACTATAAAACTCAAAGATTAAACAATAGCAATCACAATGGTAATCCTATAGAATAAAAGACTAATATGCAAGTTGACCAAACGGCAGAACTACTGGTCACTATGACATACACTGACCACCAGGGGGGCAGACGCTCAATGAAGGAGTTGCCCCCTGATGGTCAGTGCGCTCCCACAGGGGGAGTGTCACTCAGCCAGAAGCCGGGCTCACAGCTGGCGAACGTGGTGGTGGTGGTGGGAGCCGCTCCTGCCTCTGTGACAGCAGTCGGACATCCCCCCAAGGGCTCTAGGACTGCGAGAGGGTGCAGGCTGGGCTGAAGGATTTGCCACCCCCACCCCAGTGCACGAATTTCATGCACTGGGCCTCTAGTAACATATAAAAGATACATGTAATCACCGGACATGGAGTTAACCAGCAAAGGCAAGAGAGAGGAAGCAGAGCACAGCCACTGTCTTGCTCCCTGCAGTCCTCTGCCCCAGGCCAGCGTATGTCTAGCTCACCCCCATTCTACATCACCACGTCCCCTTTAAACTTTAACACTTTCACATTTATTCATGATACATCAGCACATGCAAGTGTCCAGGCAGGTGCCATCTCTAAGGGCAGCATCCCAAACAGAGCCTCGGGCCTGCTGACCATCCAGCAGGGATCACCCTCCTTCCCCCCAAAGGACCAGGCTTGAAGGGGGGAGCAGGACAGAGCTCAGCAAAACATGGGCTCCGGGTACTGCGTGGGGAGCCCTGGGCCCAGCAACGCCGCAGGAGCTGCAGCCTCTGCTGCCCTCGGAGTCGGGGCTGAGGCAGCTCCGGCCCCGAGAGGGTTAAAAGCCCACTCTCCCTGCATGGCTCCGTTCCAAAGGGTCTCCGTTAACACCAGAGGTCTCCTGATATCTCACTCACTTTAATAGATTTTTCCCATTGACGTCGCAGTTTATTGACTATCATTTCCTTTTCTACAGGGGAGCTATTTTCTGGGTCACTGATCCAACCAACTTAAAAGGGGCTGCATTGATTA
This sequence comes from Lasiurus borealis, assembly GCA_004026805.1. NCBI lineage: Eukaryota > Metazoa > Chordata > Mammalia > Chiroptera > Vespertilionidae > Lasiurus > Lasiurus borealis. The sequence continues at coordinate 15,502 of PVJN01013962.1, read as the reverse complement.
GGTTTTATGGGTGGTGACTCGCACAGAGATGAGCCGACTTGCTCCTACCTGCTAACAGCTCCTTTGTTTCCCCCTCCCAGCCCCCACCCGTCCTGTTGACTTATGGGAGGGACCAGGTTGGAGCACTTTGGTGGTGGATGGGATGGAGAGGTGAGGAACTTCTGGCGGCATCGCCCGCAGCTTTGGGGTAAAGACCCTTAAAACACCCGCCCAGGGGAACTCACCTTGGCTGAAGTTTAGACAAAAATAGATGCTGATCCAGAAGGTCACCCGTTCATTTCGTGAGCATTTACTAAGCTGGGACAATCGTAAGTAACGCCTTAGTGACATTTACAGCTTGCAAAATTCTTTTTGAATTTACTATCTTGTTGTTCACAACTCTGAGCCATAAGTTGGATGATTACCATCCCTACTTCAAGAAGAAAGGGCTGGGGACGGACAGAATCTGCCCTAAATTACACAGTGAGCTAGTGGCAAACTCAAAATGTTAACTGTTGGCTGTCTGACTCTGGAGTCTCCATGGTCTGCGGAGAGCCCAAGGGCCTACCAAGAGGTAGAAGACAAAGTTAATATTTAATATGAAGTATATGATTATTTATGCATGTGCAGTGCATGTGCCACTGACAGACAAAGAGGGGAGCAGAGAAGGAGCAGAACTGGAAAGGTTTCAGGAACCATCTAATTCAATATCCCACACACATACACACATCTTACAGGTGAGAACATGTAAGTTCCAGGGATGTCACATAACATGCCCTATTCATACAATGAATTATTTCATTCTCTCACTTCTTCATTCATTCCTTTTTTTGGTGCCAGGTGCCTGTACGTGTTCTCAGTAAAGCAAGCATGTTTGAGTGCAGAGCGATGCTGGCCGTTCGCCTGTGGAGATAGGCATGGAGAGATAGCATCTGTGCAGGCAGCCTGTGATCCTTCTCTCTTCCGGGTCACTGACCTAACAACCCTTTTCCCCACAGGCCTTCCCACCCCAGCCTGTGATCACAGCCAGAGCAGCCCCTCTCTGCCACGACCCCCAGGCACCAAGTCCCCTGACTTGGTCTTGGTCCCATATCAGAACGCCCCTCCAGCTCCACGTTCACCCTCATCCTGTGCTGTCTGACTCAGGGAAACCTTGTCTGAAAGAACAGCGCTGCTACCCAGAGCCCCTCTGACAGCAAAGTGCAAAACAAGAAGTGCATTTCCACAGCCGCCGCAAGTTCGGGATGAGGATCATGTGTGTTCGTGGGTGAATAGTTGCATGGTGACTTTCACACGTCAGGGGAGGCATGGTGAGGGGCGGTGTGCACGTCTGTGCGTCTGTGATTGAGTTCAGGCCTGTGGAGTTCACCCTGTCTTTTCCCTGCCGGTGGGCTCGTTCAGTCGCTCGGAAAGTGTCTACACGCCCAGCATCTCCTCTGCGGCCAGCACTGCACCGGGATCCGGTGACTCAGAGGTGAACAAGACACATCCTCTCCCCAGGAGGAACCTGCGGCCGAATGTGGGAGAGAGGCCCATGTGCAAAGAATTACAGCCGCGTGGTGAGCACCCAGTCGAGATATGTGCAAGGGAGAGGAGTCGGGGAAGCGTCTGGTGAAACACACCGTCTGAGCAGAGTCAAGGACAACGAAGGGTTGGTTCACCAGCCAGGCCAAGGGTGAAGGCAGATGTTCCAAGAAGCAAAGAGAAACATGTGCTCTCGGAACTAGAAGAGTCAAGTTCAAGGGAGGGACAGGGCGGTAGGCAGGGTGCATCATGGGACGAGGGGAGCTCTGTGGGCAGGGGGTCCAAGAGGGTGGCCTGGGGTGGAACACAGGAATGTCCTTTCTCAGTTCTGGCCAACAGGATCAGCTCCTCTTCACGGGAAGGCTGGGAAGACAAACACGTCTCCTCCTGGTCCAAGCGGCAAACCCCTTCCAGGGAGAGGTCATCTTTGAGCTGCAGCTGAACTCACCCTGTTTTAACCTCTCTCTCTCTCTCTCTCTCTCTCTCTCTCTCTCTCTCTCTCTCTCTCTCTCTCTCTCTTCTCCCCCCTCCCTCCCCTTCATGTTCCTATAATGCAGAATCTGTGTTTTGCTCCCTGTGAACGAGAGAATTAAATCACCTGATTTAAATAAATTAAATAAATTTCTTCTCCAAGGCAGGAAGCTTGGCACATTTCGGACAGAATTCCTGCAAACGCTCCAGAAACAAATAGATGACCTGAGATCCACCCAAATGAGCCACGGCTAAGAGGGTTGGTCAGTTACCAGAACCCATTTTCCCGGCATAAACCTGCAGCCATCAGGGGCCGTGCGTTTCAAAAACACATAAAAGCCGTTCAGCGAGAAGCGGCAGCGTGTGCCAGACGCTAGCGCCAGAGATATGAGTCCCCGCACCTTCGGGCGTGCCACATGCTACACCCATGTGTGCACAGGGGCCCCTGTTAGGTCCCATCTCTCAACTCCAAAGGGAGGGAGAGCTTCTGGGCCCTGGGTAAGGTGGTGCTCACACACACACACACACACCAACACCTCCCACTGACACAAACACAACCACACTTGTTCACACACACATCTCACACATCACACACACTATATCATATATACACATGCACTCACACCCATGCAAAGGTACACACATACCACATCTCACACACACTTACAAATGCAATCATACCCATGCACAGGTATACACATTCACATACACACATATAACACATATACTCACTCACACACAGTCACAACCACTTGTACATACACACACCTCACACCACACATAGACTCACAAATATACCCATTCACACATACGCAAACATCTCCCACGCTCGCTCACACACACACTTGCACTCACAAAGACAATCACAACCACACACACCACACAGATAGCCATACGCACACTCACCAACATAAGCACACCCACTCACACATGTTCACATAGCCACACACACACACACACACTCTCTTGCACTCGCAAAGACAATCACAACCACTTGCATGCACACACATCTCACACCACACAGGTGGCCACACGCACACTCACAAACCATAAGCACACCCACTCACACATGTTCACATAGCCATACACACACACACACACACACACACACACATGTGTTGTGCTCCAGGGAAGCAAGACCAGCACCCTCTGCGTGAAGGTGGGGGATGTGTACAGCCGGTGGACTCGGGTCTCGTGTGCACAGCTGCTGCAGTCTTGTTCGCCGCCGCCCAGCAGAGCACGGCCTGGGTGATGTCAGAGCGCCTCCTGTTCCTGCAACTGGACTCACCACGAGCTCATTGTGTCGCCAAGTGCCCCTGCAGCTCCTTTACGGCCGCTTTCTGGAGCAGGGCGTCTGCACAGAAACGTGCCCAGATTGTAAGTGCAGGTCCCAGGCCTTCTCACAAGGGTCCTTCTCCGATCAAGAGGCAGAACCTTTCCTGAACCCCAGAGGCCCCCGCGTGCCTCCTTCCTGGGATAACCACTCCCCTGGCCTCTGACCGCATCGGTTAGCTTGGCCTGGTTTTGAACTTCATGTAAAGGCCATCAGAAGTCCGCTTTGACGCCTCAGAGCCACACCCACATCAAGAACTTCGACCACTGACATGCAAGGCAAGAGGAGACTAGGAAACAAGGAGCAGAGTAGCAGAATGAGGGGGGGGCTTTGAAGCGTGAAAATGCGAGGGGTTCTCTGCTGCATCAGGCCCAACCAGCCGCCCAGAGTGAACCGGACTTCAAGATGTGAGCCCAGAAAAGGGGGGCGTGAGATACAACCCGACTCTTCTCATTGGGGGCATTTTTCAAAGTGGGGTGAAACCACCACTCTGCACCCAGATTCAGGAGATCTGGGGCAGCTCTCAGCTCTGCCACCAACCCCTGGTGGCCCGCTGACCCTCTGCTTTCTCCCTGTACAATGAGCGTGAGAGTACAAGTATTTTACCCTTCCTTGAGCACTTGCTATGAGCTGAGCACTCCTCCACCTCACTTGATCCTCTAGCCCGGGGTCAGCAGTCTATAGTCCTCAGACCAGTCTCTTCCCCTCCCCACCCCCGGTGGTGTATACCCTGCAAGCTAAAAGTCACTCATATTTTGTGATGGTTTGGTGGGAAAATAAAGCTTTGTAACCGTGATGATATTCCAATTTCAGTATTCAGAAATAAAGTTTTATTGGAACACAACCATGCACATTCATTTACCTCATGACTGTTTCCAGGGTAGTTATAACAAAGACCTTCTGGGCCACAAAGCTGAAAATATTCATGAGCTGGCTCTTCATGTTAAAAGGTTGCTGACTCCACTCTAAAGCACCCTTCCCGTGGGCGCTCTCTTTATCCTCCCCCTGTACCCGGTAAGGAAGCCGAGATGCAGAGAGGTTAAGAGAACTAACTGCCAGGGGGACCCAGCCGGGAGTGGGTGGGGACAGGGCGGGAGGCAGGGGTGGAGTTGTGTTTCACCGAGGAGTGGAATTGCTGGGCAAAGTTTAGCTCTAGTCTACCCACTGCACCCGAGGCTCCCTGGGAAAGTAGGCATGATAGCCTGGCAAACTGTGGAAAAAGAAAGAAACTTAAGCCCGGCCAGCATAGCTAAATGGTTGAGCATCGACCTCTGAACCAGGAGGTCACGGTTCAATTCCCGGTCAGGGCACATGCCCGGGTTGCAGGCTCGATCCCGTGTGGGGCATGCAGGAGGCAGCTGATCAGTGACTCTCTCATCACTGATGTTTCTATCTCTCTCTCCCTTCCTTCCTCTCTGAAATCTTCACGCATATATACAGTATACGAAAGAAATTTGAGGTAGATGTCTCCTGGCCTCTGGCAGGCATCAGGGATAGAGTCTACACTCACCTCTCAGATCAAAACACCCCCACACAAAGCACATCCAGACCAAAGATCTCCTGGTTAATTACCTAGTGATTTTCTACAAACTTCTCAGAGGCAGAGGCTGAGTTAGCCAATACTCCCTGTTTATGGTAAACATAATTAGTCGTGGCAGGACCCTGCTCTTGGTTTTCATTCATTCATTCAATTCATTCATCCATCCATCCATCCATTCTCTTTTATCCCCGTTAGCCTATGTGCATATGATAATGTCTGAGTGCTGAATTCTTGCAGAATGGGTGTTATTTCATATGCATGCCGTCTTTTATTCACATAAATGGTATTGTGTCATAGCTCCTTGTTTTCTACTTCCCCCCAACCCCTCAGCAACATTTTTCACCCCGTCCAGTGAGGCGTAGCACGCATGCAGCGAACTGTGTAATTGCAGTGGTCCTAACTACACACTCTCTCTTTCCCTCGATGTGTACACCTGTGTAATCACCGCCCAGATCAAACCCAAACGCGTTGCCAGCACCCAGAAAAGTCCCCTCGGGCCTCTTCCCCGTCAACGAACTCTGCCTTCCCCTTCCCGCTGTCAGCGGCTCTGTTCCAGCTTCTGTCACCACCCATTCGTGCAGCCTGTGCTTGAACTTCATCTCAGTGAAGTCTTACAGGGGCCCTCTGTCATGTCTTGCTGCCCTCCGTCAATTATCTGAGAGATTCCTTCGTGTGGTGTGGGTAGCAGTAGTTTTCTTTCTTTTCTTTCTTTTTTTACTGCTGTGAAGCACTCCGCTTTTAAGATCTAGCCACAGTACACCTGAAACTAACACAAAATAATAGTGAATGTAAACTGTCATGAAAAGGAATTTTAATTTAATAATCATCACCTGGAAAAAGTGTCTAGCCACCTGGCTCTGTGTACATCCGGTCCCCTGCTTCTGGCTGCTGCTCCGTGGCAGATCCACCCCATTTTACCTTTCTGCTCTCCCAGCGAGAGGAGGGTCCCTTAAGGTGCCTTGGGGATCACCCTCATCCATGTCCCCTTAAGGAGCTGTGTGAACATTTCTCTGGGGTGAAGACCTAGGAGCGGCATGGCTGGGGCACAGGGTCAGGGCACCTGAGACTGACAATTGTACCAAAGCAGAAGGGACGTGGAGAAGAGCCCGCTCTCCCCTCCCCCCTCGCCCTCCAGGAAAACCTTTCAGCGGCTCCTCGCGTCCTCTTTGCAGGACCCCGCTAAGCACCTCGCTTCCTGAGAGTCGCTGCCTCGGCGGCGGCCCACTCCATCCTGCTGCATTATAACAAGGCGATAATCAATGAACTGCTAACTCTATTGCCATAAAGGAGCGAGCCCAACCTTATATAATTCTTTTTAATTGTTTTCTCACATTACAAGGGTTTCTCTCTCCTTTTTTTCTCCCCCTAAACTTATTCCACCATAAGTTATGTCGTTTAATTTCTCAAAGTGCTAATAATTTAATTGCTTCCTTCCTGCGCACAAAGTGCCTGCACCGTCCTCCCTCCCCGGCGTGGAGATTATAAAACGGAGTTGGCAGGAACAGCGAAGAGGGGAGTCTTTGGGCGGCAGGATTTGATGGGAAGCAGCTTTCTCAGAAGTCGGTGTGTGGGGCTGGGAACCTGGCAGAGGACTTCAAAGGGCCGTGGGGCCCAGCCAAGCCTGACCACTGCGGGGGGTGGTGATAATCACAGGGGAGGGAAGGAGGGAAGGGCCTGGGATTAGAGGGGCAGGATGAGGGAAGGGAACTAGAACACCCAGGGCAGTCCGGGCCTGCAAGGCTCTGGGGGAAGCTGGGGGTCCCTCCGAAGCAGGGGGCATTTAGATCAGACCCTCGGGACTCAGGTGCTGAGGGGCCGGGGCCAGGTTGGGGAGGTGACCGACCTCTGATAACAAAAACTAGTACTTACTGAACCCTTATTGACAGCCTGACTGTGCTCCCCTGTAGCATCTCATTTTATCGTCACCCCAACTCCCTGAGGCAGGTACTGTGATCACTGCTGTTTTACAGATGAGGAAACTTAAAAAAAAAAAAAAACCTGATGTCCATTTTTATTTATTTATTTTACAGAAAGGAAAGGAGAGGGATAGAGTGAGAAACATGGATGAGAGAGAAACATCGATCAGCTGCCTCCTGCACACCCCCTTCTGGGGATGTTGCCTGCAACCAAGGTACATACCCTTGACCGGAATAGAACCCGGGACCTTTCAGTCCCCAGGCTGACGCTCTATCAACTGAGCCAAACCGGTTTTGGCCAGATGAGGAAACTGAGGCAAAGAGAGGTTAACCTGCTCACGTCCCCATGACTTGCTGGTGGCAGAGCAAGAGTCAGCCCCCCGCCCCTGGAGCCCGTGTTTCCATCTGCCATCTGATGGGTTGAATCGTGGCACCAAGGTCTTATGTGGCAGGAGGGGGAGGTGTAGGCCCGGAGACAGGGTCAGGGATGCCCTCCCTCCTTGCCTCCTGAGGTCTGATGTGTCAGGACTTCTTCCACACCTCCCACACCCATCCCACACCCCGTGGCTCCCCGTTATCTGCAGGATACAATCCAAGCTCCCTAACACGGCCTCCAAAATGTCAACACTCCCCAGCCCCGCCCTCAATGCCCAAACCCACCACCCCTCTGGGCCGCGAATTTCCTCTGGGGCCCCTTCACCTTTGCAAAGGCTGCTCCTTCGACCTGGAAACTCTTTTCCTTCCCCGTGAATGAAGTCTCACTCATCCTCACAAGGGCCTGGATCAAATGCCTCCTCTCCCCCGACTTCCCCAAGGGCAGCTCCCTCTCTCAAATCCCCCAGCACACTCAGAGCGCACCCCTCAGAGAGGGAGGCCTGGCTCTATTGAGCTTACTCAGCTGTGTGGCTTTGGGAAAGTCACTTAACTTCTCTGAGCCCCACGTGTGTGTGTGATGTGGAATAAGTAACACGTGTAAACCATTTAGCCTGGCACGTGGTACGTGCTGAAAGATCTGCTGTTATTTTTGGCTGCCGTTGACTCTGTGTTCCCATCTCCTGGCACCGAAATGGATGAAAGAACTAATGAATTCCTTACCCTCCATCTCCTACCCCTGCCCTAGCCCCAGTCAGAAATGCTCCTGTTTATGCAAGTTTGAGACCCCCCAGATGGAGCCTCTGTTTTCTGTTTCCATTCGCCTGGTATTTTCTCTGGAAGACGGGGCTCCCAGGGTTCCACGTAGCACCTGTCCCGCCGGCACTGCACCCCGGGAAGCAGGCAGCAGAGGGCATCCTGAACCGCAGCCCCAGGCAGGAAGCCTCCGCCAGATGTCCCGCCTCCAGAGGCAGGTGTGGGTGCTGGTCTGAACACAGAGCTTTGTCATGGGGAGTTCCTTTCCTTTTCACTTTCCTTTCTCTGTCTCTTGTTCCCATCGCTATGATCTGGAACCAGGCGTCTTCAGTTGGGACTCTCTGCCTCCTTGCCCTGCTCCTCGGGATGGGGGTGTCCGGGACAGGCCTCATAGCTCCTATTATCCGCCTATTGAATCCACGCAGACGATGGAAAAAACACTGGACAATCAGAGCAGTTCATTGTCCAATTACCATTCCTGGCTGTGTGACCTCGGGCAAGTCACTTAACCTCTCTGAACCCCAGGTTGTAATAGGATTTTGTAGAGACAGAGGAGACTCTGATTGACCTGCTTCCCTGTGGCAGCTGCCTGCCCTGGGAGAGGGGAGACCTGCCTTGTTTCCCCTTCAAATGCAGTTGCTGGATTTGGGTTTGAGCGAAAAGCACAAGTTCCCCGGAGCTGTCTGAGCAGAGAAAGTCAGATCTGCAACTCCTGGAGGGGGCCCAAGGATGGACCCAAAGTCTCCAAGGTCCCCTCCCTCCTACGCCCCAGGGGGCACACAGTCCTAGCAGTGTGTTTCTGGAGTCTCCATCCTGGGCAGAATGACCTTCCATCTCCGACCCCCACCTCCGCCCCAAACAGAAATGCTCCTGTTTGTCCAAGTTTGAGACCCCAGATGGAGCAAAAATAGGGCCGGACACCTGGACTGTGAGTGTGAGGGACCCAGCACGGAAGGATCTACAGGAATAGCCGCTGTGGAGCAGGGCAAGGAGTTCAGACCCTCTTTACGCTAGGACTGGGGACATCCCCTCCAGGAGAGGTCCCCCACCCTTGTGTTGACAGGGACCTCACCCAGGTTGCCTTTGGTGCCTTAGACCCGCATTGTGAAATATGTTGTTATTATTATAGCGTTACACCGCCACTCCCACCCACCTCCCTGACTAGACAGGAAGCCTCTGGCAGGCAGAGGCCTGTTCGGACCTCCCCCGGCACCCACCCACTTCTCCCTTCATTCACAGCTATTTGCTGAGCACTGGTGTAGGCGCCAGGGACCCCGCTTAGATGCCTGGGGCTCATTTTTGGAGGTGCCTGCTGCTAACTCTTCCATTCCGCCCCCAGCTTTGGTCTCCCAGGTTCCTGAAGGTCAGAGTTCCCCCACTCCACCCTAGAAAGGGGCACTGGGTCCAGCCGGAGGAGGAGAAGCCACGTCTGCATGCTTACAAAGCTCCCTCTTCCTCCCTCCCCAGGAGTGACAGCCCTGGGGAAAACCCACTGGCAGGATCCGGAATCTTAACGGGGAGGGAGCTCGGGCCCCACTGGGGGGAATCCCGGCACCCAGACCGGCCTGAGCCCTGGGAAACGCACTCAGGGCTCCGGGTGTGCGCAGGCTGGGCCCGCTGGAGCCTCTCTCTCTCCCCTTGGCCTGACATGTCTCACCAGCAGACATCAGGCCTGTGGCCGCGGAGCCAAAATTCCAAAGAGAAAATTCCAAGGCAAATTTCTCGGGGGTTTTGGCCTCCCCACACCCCCTTTTATAACAAGCTGGCCTCTTCACCTAGCCTTTGGTCCTGATACAGTGGCACCTCAAGATAGGAGTTTAATTCGTTCCATAACCTTGAGGCGTGGGAAACTATGAGACGCTCGAGTCGCGGTAAACTGGTGGGTCACGTGCAGCCGGCCGATCCGCGTGATTACTCCTATCTCAAATGTTGCTCGTATTTCAAAGCAAAAATCGCTCGCTCAACGGCTCGTATCTCAAAAATCTCGTATGTTGGGGCACTTGTATCTCGAGGTACCACTGTATTCCCTGAACCTGGACTACCCTCTCCATCACCCCGTACCGAAATCCCACCCACCGCTGTGCCAGCCCCATTGCACCTCCTCCGAGAATCTTCTCTGATCCTCTCAGCGAGGAAGGTCTCTCTCCTCTTTGAACACCAAGTGCAGGCTTTGGCTTCTCAAACCAGACAAGACAGGGTTCATCAGCTGGCTCAGCCCCTTCCCCACGGGTGACCTCAGGATCCTCCCTGAGCCTGTGTGCTCCCACCTATGAGAAGAGGGTAGTGGCAGTTCCTCTCAAACCTCCCACAGCGTTTTTGAGAGGGCCAATGCTCCCCACAACCCCCTTTCATGATACCCTGGAGTCTTCACCAGTCTACACAACCCCATGACCAGATGGGGGCCCCTCTGGGCAAGGGTAGGGGCCTGATTCATTTCTGAGGGACCTCAAGAACAAGCTTTTGCACAAAGTAGGGTTTGGAAAACCCTTGCTGAGACTGAATTGAAACTGGGAGTTACGGCAGAAGTTGACAGAAAAGAGTTCTGAAGGAAACTGGATCCAGTAGCTTGGGTGGTTCCCTCTATTTTATCCATCTTCCCAGGCCCCAGAAAGACATTTCCCACGGAATGTGCAGCCGTCTTGGGCACAACCTTAGAGTCTCTTAGAGGAGACTCTCATTCTGAAAAAACTTACTGCAGCCTTCTGACTTCTTGGCAATGACCATACACACACACGGACCCACAATCCTCCTTCCCTTGACAGTCACCTCCTGCTTTTTATCTAGAATCCCCACTTCTCTGCCAAAGGTGGGACCCTTTGCCCCTAGAAGCTTGCACATACCAACAGCCACTGCAGACCAGGCCCTAGGGACCGGGAAGCCATCTCCCATAGTATCCGAGCAAGCCTGGCCACCAACACCCAGGATAGGAGAGAGGCCGCTGCCGCTAAGCTAGACCCCGAACCATGGCTGAGCGGTCTCTGAGGCTTTCCTCAGCGGCCACATGCAGGACTGGCTGAACAGAGCACCCCCATCCACAGGAACCTGCTCTCTCCCCACCCTGGCAACCATGCCTGACTCATCTCCCTGAGAGGAGTTCTCAGGTTACTGGGACTCAGCCCCTCCCCCATGGGTGCCTTTGATCCTGCAGCTAGACCAGCACAGCCCAGGAGACCTGACCCCCCCCCCCCTCATTCCAAACTTCAGCCCAGCACACTGAGAGCAGGAGAGGCAGTGAAGTGAGGATGTGCAAGGAGAAGGGAATGGCCACAGAGACCTGCACGTGTGAGCACAAACATTCACAGAGAGAGGTTTAAAGGAGGTTCTTCCACCGGCTGGTGTGGCTCAGTGGTTGAGCACTGACCCATGCACCAAGAGGTCACCAGTTCTATTGCTGGTCAGGGCACATGCCAGGGTTTTAGGTTTGATCCCCAGTAGAGAATGTGCAAGAGACAGGTGATCAATGTTTCTCTCTTCTCATGGATGTTTCTCTCTCCCCCTCTCCCTGCCTCTCTAGCAACAAAATCATATTTTAAAAATAATAAGATAAAGGAGGCTCATTCCCGTTAACTCAGCATTGACAACAGACTATCTCCAGCCCCCTCACTGGTACAAGGTAACTGAAATGAAGAACCACGGTAGATCTTAGCCCTGGCAGGGTAGCTCAGTTGGTTAGAGCTAGAACCTTGTCCCAATAAGGTTTTGGGTTTGATCCCTGGTCAGGGCACATACAAGAATCAGCTAATGAATGCACAAATAAGTGGAACAACAAGTCAGTCTCTCTCTCTCTCTCTTTCTCTCTTCCTTCCTCTCTCTAAAATCAATTTTAGAAAAAAGAACTAAGCTAGATCTTGTCCCCATTGCACAGATGAGTAAACTGAGGCTCAGGACAATTAACTGACTTGTCCAGATCACAAAGTTATTCAGAGACACAAGCAGAATTTGTCACCCATGCCAGGTGACACCAGTCAGACTAAGATTGTGCTCAGACCTCCACCGAAGTAGAGGCACCATTTAAAAAAATAAAATAAACTTTGATATGAATCATCAGGAGGGAAATTTGTCTGGACTTCCTCTAATTTATTCTGTGGTTTATGTTGTCTTTATTTTTAAGGTGAGGGAATGGACACAACCATCCTAACAGTAGACAGAACAACTTCTAGAAGTTCCAGTCCAGCTGCATAAATTGCTTCTTGGCCTAGACGGACGGTATTTCTGGTCGTGCCAGGCTCTATCAAGATGGAGTGTTTTTTTTGGCTCTTGATATATTCATGCCACAGGGCTCACAATTCCGCATCATTTGTGTAAACAAAGAAGAGATTGGTGTATGTGTGTGTGTGTGTGTGTGTGTTGTCTCTAATTGTTGTATATGTGTATATGATCTATGTCACCAAGAATACACAAGACTTTGAATATCTTGGCTGCCTCTAGGAAGTTAAAATTATATGAGAGATCATTATATGATGTCTGGGTTTTATACCTTGTGGTTGTCAGTCCTGCTCAAGATGTTCACCTTTCTCAAATTAAAAAAAAACAAAACTTCACAACATTTACAACCTTGTTTGAAGCAAAAGCAACATGACATGTGAATTCAATAGATTCTGTTTTCAACACTGCCGACATAGCTGGAAAAACAACAGTCTGATTGCTGCCTGGTAGTAAGGCAGAGAGAGAAACAGAGAACCAAATCCCACTTAAAATCTCACCAAAGGAGATCCACACAGAACAAAAATCCAGCCTTCGAAGCCACACAGGGCCAGAGGGAGGGAGCTGGGTACAAAAGTCATTGGGTACCAACCACCAACTGCGGAGGTGAAGGAGGGGACTCCAGAGGCCAAGCCCCTCCCCACATGAGTTTGCAGTGGGGTTTGGGAGCCACGGGGACATATTTCAAGAGAGAGGAGCAGAGCCTCTCTTGAGAGACACCAGTAAGCTTACGTAGGGGAGAATCTGCCCTTCACCCAGCACTGGAGCTTCCGGGGCCCCTGCCCCAGTCTGGGACTCAGTTTCTTTGTCTCTAAAATGAAGGGTTTGGCCCAGAAAGATCTCCAGGTGTCTCACGGCTCTAATATCCTCTGATTTGATGGCTGCAGCCTTCTGCAAACGTGCATAAAATAGATTAGTTTTAGCAGTAGTAAAAATAAAAACTGAAAATCAGATTTATCATTTTAATTAAATATACTTTACATTCTCAATTTCTAGGGAGCAAAACGCTCCGCCGCCACCCCCATCGGCTTTCCCTTTGTGGGAGACATTCCTGTCTGATGTGCAATTTAAGAAGATGCTGAACCCGCCCCCCACTCCCCCCTAAGAAGGCGCACAATTAACAAGGCCCGGACAGGTATCCCTGCACAGGAAAGTGGGGCTGGCAGACGGAAAAGGAGGACATAAAAAGGAAGTGTCAGGGAGGGGCGGGTCAGGTGGGGTCAGGATATCCCAGGGCTGGGGACCAGGCGGGCGGGTAAGGACATGGGCTTTCATCTCGTCTTGGCTCTCAGAAGGGGCTGCCCCCAGGAGCCAGCCAGCCAGCCCAGGGGAGCCCTGGAGAAGGCATGGGGAGGTGGTGTGGGCCCACCTCCCACTCCCCCACCCCTGGGTGACATAAGGCAAACTGCCCTCTGAACCTCAGAGTGCTCCTCTATAAAAACGGATCTAAAAATACCTACGTGGAGGAATGCAGGGCGCATATATAACAAGATAACCTTCTCGGCGGAGGCTGGCGGGGAACAATCCAGCGCAAAGCGCGCGGGCAAACACCGCGTCCTGGGAATGACAATGGGGCTCCAGCAGGCCCGCTCCGCCTCCGGTTGGGTATTGTGTCCTCCCAGCATGGGTTCCCCCAAAAGTCCTTCCCTGCTGCCACTCTCTTCCCCAGCTCGGTGCCCGGGTCTCCCCCCCGGACGGAGTGAAAAGAAAGCGCCGCTTTCACCCCGGACAAGTGTCATTTCCTGGGCTCGGGGGGCTCCAGGGCCCCGGGTCGTAAATCAACACCTGTGGCTGTAAATTACCAGATAAATCTGGGCCGGGGTCGGCAGCAAGATAGATGAGAAATAAATCTACAGCAGCAGCAGCTCCCCGGGGGAGCCCTGAGCCTCGGGAGCAGCCAGGGCGGGGCGGGGTGGGGGGAGGGAGGGACCAGACTGGGACAAAAGAGGAGGAAGAAAGAGTTTCTGCTCGGCGGCTGGGGCTCGGGAATCAAACGGGGATCCCTCGCCCCCTGGCCCCCATCATCATTCCCTGGAAAAGAAAAAAGAAAGAAAGAGTGCAGGAGGAGGCGCGTTGCCAGGCTCCTGCCAGCTGGGGGGTCCCCTGCCGCCGCCCCGCGAGCTGGGGCGCCCACCGGATTGCCCATTAAGCGCGATGACAAGAGCAAATATAGACACTCGGAGAGCCGAGAGCCGAGGAGCGGCTCGGTGGGATGAACGGCGTTTAAATCTTTGACGAGAGCCCCGCCCAGGGGGAGCCGCGGCCCTCGTAATTCAAGTCCGCACTTAATTAAAAAGGGGGAGCATCCTGGACTCTGCCCAACTGGCACCGGCTCCCTTCCAATCCTTCAGCCGGCTGACGTCCTGTCCGTTTGTCACGCTTTGACAGAAAGGGATAAAATTCAGAAAGAAAAATAAACTCTGCCCTGGCCCGCGTCGCTCCGCTGGTTGGGCGTAGTCCCGCGCGCATCTGAAAGGTTCCCGTTTAGGGTGCCAGTCGTCGGGGGGCACATGTCCCGGGTCGTGGGCTCGATCCCCGCTAGGGGGCGTGCAGGAGGCAGCGAAGGGATGTTTCGTTCTCACATCCATGCTTCTCTCTCTCTCTCTCTCCTCTACCCCTTCCTTTTTCTCTAAAAATAAATTTTAAAGTCTTTTTAAATGAAAAAAAATCTTATATCCTGCAGCTTTCAGAGACAGCCTGTCCTTGAGCTGGGCTGCTCTGTCTGAAAGCAGCGGGCTGAAATCTGAACCAATGAGGGAAGAGACAGGACAGAAAAGAACGGCTTTGCACTTGGGGGGGGGGGCTCCTGAGCTGCTTGTAGGCAGCGACTCTGAAAAGCCGAAGGCACCAGCACCCCCGAAAAATAAAACTCCCTTTCCTGGGGGAAACTCTTGATCTCATTGGCCTCACAGACTCTTTTTTTTTTTTTAATATATTTTTATGGATTTCAGAGAGGAAGAGAGAGAGAGAAACATCTGTGATGAGAGAGAATCATTGATCGGCTGCCTCCTGCACGTCCCACACCAGGGATCCAGTGGGCACCCCGGGCATATGCCCTGACTAGGGATTGAACCGCAACCTTCTGGTTCATAGATCGATGTTGAACCACTGAGCCACGCCAGCCAGGCTCCAACCATTTTAAAGGTAAAAATATTAACAAGCTCTATGATCTTACAAACCATCTGTGACAAAAGACATAGAGCAGTGGTTCTTCATAATCCTGCTCTGTGGTGACCCCTGAGGACCCTTCTCCGCAAATGCACACGGGCATGCACGCACACACATACAGGCAGTTGTTTTAAGGGACTACATATCCATTGCCCCTGGGTTCGGAACCCGGCAGATCAGAGGAAGCCGTGTGAAAGTGGGACTGTGAGACAAGGACAAAAGGAGGTTCAAGACGGGCAC